>JAQBSW010007872.1:0-37778 GCA_029291075.1 Eudiplozoon nipponicum
TGTTGTCTGTCCAGTACTGACAGCTGGGTGGGGGTTAGTTCGAAATTCAGGTCTAAAGTGAATTCATATAGGCTCGATCTAAAGGAAAGGCTAACCAAGAAACATTAGTTTATATAAAGCTTAAAATTTAGTGCAGCGTACGGCAGGGTGGCTTTGTCTTTTAAGCAACAGTTTTCAAAGCAGACGTGCCCATCTTCGAGCTCTGTCCGCGGCAAATTCTGGACAGTACGTGAAGTGGTCCCCATAAGAACACAAATAATTGCCTTTCCTAAATTATATAGTTCTTAGTTTATACTGGCAAATGCATGTATATAATGGGACGGATGTTTACATTAAAATTACAACCTGGATTTAAATAATTGTTATCACAGCCCGCGCAGCTAATGTTTGTTTAACAATTGGCATTTGTTTGCTAAATATAAAATTTGCTAAGATAGTTTACGTTATTTTTAGAACAAGTTAGTTCGGCAGTTACCTATACCAAGGTCAGGGCATTACTTACTTGCCCAAATACTTTTCGCTCATAAAAAATCGCGAAGTCGACTTAGTGTAGACCAATTCTATAAACTGCATTTTCATCAACAATGAAAATATGCACAAGTTAAACAACACTAAGTGTGATTTTTTCTACGCAAAGTGAATGGCGTTAAAACCATTGACGCCAGGTCCACTTAGAGCTAAATTCGTCTACTAGGACAGCGAAAGGTACAATAAATTTTTAGCAAAAAATCAAATTGTGGAAGACAAGATCAATCATTTTCGGCGTAAATATTTTATCACCATCATAGAAGTCAAATAGATGCGGACTAAAAGGTTATTTACTATAAATAATTAGACGATATTAATAAATTCCTCGAAAACACATAAGTAAATTTGTTAAAAGGAGATATTAAGCTGCATTCAAACTGGTAAATGCATTTGAAGAAATATTATGGAAACAAAAGTACTTTTAATTCTTTAGATAATAAAATTATATGTATATATATATTGCTCTAAAAACCATTGAAGCAATCTAACATAGTAACTTACTTCTTGTATCCTAAAAATCAATGAGTGTTCTCAACTATTTTTACATGTATAATAATTTGATTATTTTTCTATTCGTCGGTC
Organism: Eudiplozoon nipponicum; assembly: GCA_029291075.1. Classification (NCBI taxonomy): domain Eukaryota; kingdom Metazoa; phylum Platyhelminthes; class Monogenea; order Mazocraeidea; family Diplozoidae; genus Eudiplozoon; species Eudiplozoon nipponicum. The sequence goes on from JAQBSW010007872.1 coordinate 1,111, forward strand.
GATCAATATTTCTAAATAAATTTCAGTCATAAAGTTATTTGCCTTGCAATTACTTTTATCTCTTATCTGTCAATCTAAACTTTACAATATATATATATATATATATATATATATATATAATCTTTTCTAACGTTATAAAATAAGTTACAACTCATCATTTGTTAAACCATAGCACTTAGACTATCCATAAGTAATCTTATGTATCTAACTAAATATCGATATATATATATATATATATATATATATATGAATATAGATCTCTACAAAATTATATATTTAATTTTGACTATCCCCTCGATATTTCATCGATTTAGCTTTCGGCCAACATTTTAAACCAATAATTTAAATAACGTTTGAGAACTTGATATAAATACGAATCTCATTTTATTTTACCAGTCGTCGAACAACTTAGTAAAACAACCGGCAGTCACAAATACTGTCGTGATGATCATAAGAGCAATATGGCAAATTGAATAGTGAGCATCAAGCCTAAATGCATGTGTAATGAATGCAAAATAAGATATGTGGTTCTCGCATCTAGTAGTCCCGCGAACATTGTACTTGACTGGAAATTTCGGCTGCACAATTTCTATGCACGTATGAACATTAACTTTTTTGCAGCTTTCGTCATATATATATATATATATATATATATATATATATATATATATATATATATCTAATGCGATTAAACTATCATCGATTGCGCGGGTGGGGGCAACAATTCTTTAAATCAAGTTTGCGTGCTTTAAGTATACACCAGTCCCATTGTACTTAGTCAGTAGTAAAAAACATAGCAAAACTACCGCCAGTCGCATTTACTGACGCGTTTCAGTCTTCCATCATCATCATCATCAGGGTACGAAAGCGAAATGACTTGCGAGGATCAAACCGCATTTTATATATATATCGAAAGCAAAAGTTATACGAAGTACTAATCATTCGTAATTGTATAGCTTATTTTAAATCAAGTTGGTGGAATGTATATTGATAAATATCGCACATCTTACTCTGCTAAACCAAATGGAAACTCTTTCGTGAGTCCCACATGCTAGGACATTTCGTGTTTCCATAGTGATCACCAGTACTCGGTCATATAATTTAATTTTCCTGCTTTAATATAATTTATGACAATTCGTTCAGTTTTCTCTCCTTTGTTCATTGTGCTTGTACTCTTTGGTATGTTAATTTAGACATTTAATCACAGTTTAAATGTTTATTTTTATTGACTTTTCTTTTATAATTTCTTTTGCCTTTTGCTAATTAATTTCAATTTCATTCGTTTTATATAATCATGTAAAGCTTATGTATATTTTTGTGTGTCTATCTTTATATCTTGTTTGTGAATACAAATTATCTTGTGTAACTATATCTTTTTTTAATACTTATATCACAATAAATATTTTTGTTGATTTAGTCATATATTTATTTCTCTATTTATCTATATATCATTGTCAAGATTTACGTTTTTTCTCTAAATACAACAGTTTACATGAGAGAAAACTTCTTTCCGATAACTACTTTTAGCAAGCCAAAAAATTTCATTCAAAATAAACAAGCATTTATTCGAAAATATATGCTTAATGTTATCCTCGTGATTGTCATTATTTTGCAATTTTCCTATCTATCTTTCATAATATTCACAATCACTGTTGGCATGCAAAACGTTTCAAAGTTAGGACATAAATGAAAGAAGACGCCAATCTTCTTACGTTCAAGTGTATAATCCAAAGCCCCACGTCAAAATTACCTGTTAAGTAGAATATTACTAATTTATGTAAAAGTGGTTACTTAAATATACTTCCACGCTTTTCCAACATGAAAAATAACTGTTCTGGGCAGAAATGTGCGTAATACAGGTAATTTGCAGTATTAATTATATCACTCACAACATACATTAAACTGATTTTCAGTGTTTATATTTTGAATTGATTTCGGATGAGGGACTTTTTAATGCAGAGATACGAACGGAAGCGTAGATTGATATTTATTTATTAAGGAGTATAATTCCAAATTGCTCCCATAAACTAATACATGCTGATCAGATAGAGAAAGCGTATATAGAATTTTGAAAAATTAAAATGCGACTTATACTCCTTGTGATTTCACATCGATTTAGCTTGACTTGAATACGTGTTGCGCTATTTTAACTCAGTAATGATCACCAATCTTAATTAAAATTCGCGTTAATCCTAAAAGATATTCTATTTAGCCAAGATTGAACGCGCTTGAGTTGATAGTAAGCATTTACATCAGATTTTGAATCTGGAAATTAATTTATATTTGATTCGTATAAATATCATTTCCGTCACTTTTTGTTTACAGCGAAATACATGAGTATATTTGGCTTATTGTGTGAATTAGTAAAATTTCGTGTTCGGTGTTTACCTTCAATGGCAAAAATTTATTTAAACAATACCGCTGTTAATATAAAAAATTAAATTTCATCTAATTATTGTCAACATCTCTGGTACAATTGAAAATGTTATAGTTTATCGGTGTAAAATCTCTGCTAGAGGCCATTTAATACTTAATCACAATTTAGCTACAAACGTCTACAGTATACCAATAGTTAATAAGAAATTTTCATAATAGTCAAATCATATAGTCAATTATAATTTGCACCGCCAAATTTTCCTACATTCATCAACCTAATACGTAGTGGGCATAGGGCGTAATAATGGCTCCTAATGATTAGTCGCTAATAATCAAAAAAATGTACACATGCAATTATACAGTTGGCTCAGGCTAACTCTTGTTTAAATGAACATTAGTTGCGCGGGTGGTGATAACATTTACTATAATCAAGGTTGCTAACATGATATAAAAACCTGACGCATTAAGTACTTACATTTGTCAGTATAAACTAAGAATTGTATATTGTAGAAAGGGCAATTCATCTAGAAGGCTGGTTTCGTCCTTATTGGGAACTCATCACGTACTGGCCAGAATAACTTTTGTGTATCCTTCTTTTGTTACTAGGTGCATAACGCCTAATACATAATTGCATATATATTATGTCTCCGCAACAAATAATATCTAACTGATATAGATTTAGTTGAGTGATAACATGGTTACCGCGAAACGTGATAAATGATATGAATCAAGGCAAGAGAGTATAGATTTGCTGGAATAAAAGTTGTTCAGAAGTAGTTGTGATTCTCGATTGTGGTGAATTTTAACAAATCTTGAAATGCATTGTGTTGGTACCATGCACCAACTAGGCAACCGTAGAGTTGGTCAAATTCTCAGGCTCGGTATATATGTATGTATATATGTATATATATAAAGAGAGAAGTTGACTTCTGAATTTTAAACTAATTTTTTCGCTAGTTGCACCTTACCTTTATCAACTTCTGCATTTATATTAGCTCTCCACAACGAACAGTATCTAAAATGCTAGGAATAATCAAAATTATCTTGTAAATAACGATCGCCTCTAGTAAAAATTGAAATTATAACGAACCGTAGACGCATCAATAGAATGTTTGAATTTAAGATTAAGTTCAACCAACTTACGTTTACAGATATATAGGTAATATGAAAAATGCAAAATCGAATAAGATTTTTTTTTAAATCATTAACATAGGCAAAAATTCTAAACAGATTAAATCTGTAGACATAATAATTGAATAATCAGTTAGAACAAAACATATCCAAATACCAAGGATCAGCTAATTAAACAAATGGAGAAAAATAATCACACGATTTGAAATTTTTAATTAAATAAAATTTGTGGGCGTGATTTGAAGAATGTTTACCACTACCAGCGCAATCATCGACCTGTTAACATGATTCGAGGCAACGAATATTCTAACGACCTTGTCATATTTAAATTTAATAAGTAAATTATTTCACGGTAGTTTTACTGTTGTTAGACGACAAGGTTAAATACAGCGGGATTGGTGTTTACTTCAAACTCGCAAACTTGATGATAAAGAAAGTATGTAATCTATCAAGATAAAATAAAGTATCGTTTTGAATTTCAACATTAACTCTTGGGAAATTTGCACGCTAAATTTCTAAAATATTTAGAATATTTGAAACATTGGTGCTATTTACGTAAAGTGGAAATCGATATTTTCATGTATAAAAAAGACATTATTTGGTGTTGTCTATATTTTAAATTTTACAAATATTAGTTAAAAATAATGTTAAATTTGGACGTATTATTATTCACTGCTTGAGTGAATTGTTCAGTCATTGTTAAATAATCTGTTTTAATAAGTAAATTATTTCACGGTAGTTTTACTGTTGTTAGACGACAAGGTTAAATACAATGGGATTGGTGTTTACTTCAAACTCGCAAACTTGATTAAAAAGAAAGTATGTAATCTATCAAGATAAAATAAAGTATCGTTTTGAATTTCAACATTAACTCTTGGGAAATTTGCACGCTAAATTTCTAAAATATTTAGAATATTTGAAACATTGGTGCTATTTACGTAAAGTGGAAATCGATATTTTCATGTATAAAAAAGACATTATTTGGTGTTGTCTATATTTTAAATTTTACAAATATTAGTTAAAAATAATGTTAAATTTGGACGTATTATTATTCACTGCTTGAGTGAATTGTTCAGTCATTGTTAAATAATCTGTTTTACCATAGGGAAGGTAAATTTTATGAGGAGTGTGTGGTATGTAGACTATGATGTTAAAAAATTACGCAACTTCATTTCAGGCCCGGCTTAAGAACCCATTTGTCAACAGAAAGCTCTTCGCGCCAATAACTTCAACAATACTGAAGTCTTAAAAGTAAAACATTTTTGCGAAGCTGGATTAATAGAAATTACCTGATCTGCGTTTTGACTAGCGCAGTTATCGATCCAGAAGTATTCTTTCTTCAACAAAATATTTCGGCTGCTTTTATCAGCAGCCTTCTCCAATTAGTCTCTCCTCACAAGTTTTACATTAGTTTTTTTGTGAAACTGGTGAGGATGGACCAAATGAAGAAGGCTGTCGATAAAGGCAGCCGAAATATTTTGTTGAAGTAAAAAAAAAACTACTGTAAAACTAACTGAGTTAGTCAAAACGCAAACGCAAAGTAAATTCTGAAGTCTGTTGTTAAATTTAATCATCAACCCCATTTGTATCTAATCAGTCGCACAAAATGGCAATATTACGTCAGTCCCACTTACTGACGAGTTTCGACCTTCAATGATTATCACCAGAGTGTGAAGGCAAGCTGACTAGCGAGGATTAACCCGCAATGCATATACTTGGGAAGCCAAATTGGATAGGCGGCTCTCACCTCTAGTAGTCTTGTTTGCATTGTACTTTTCTGGAAATATAAGCTGCACAATTTCTACTCAGTGACGAACTGTAAATTTCTGCAGCTTTCGTGACATGTACATAAGTTCTAAAATTAAATCATCATTGATTGCGCGGGTGGTGATAAAATTTCTTTAAATCATGTCTGTGAGCTTGAAATGCATACCAATCCCATTGTATTTAACCAGTCGAACATGCCCTGACGCGTTTCTACCTTCTTTGGTCATCCTTGGAGCGCAACGGCAATCTTGCTAAGTTAGTATTCATGCTAACCAATACATATATTCGTTTTAATCCATACAGATTATCAAATATGTCAGGGAGGTCATTTTTAACTGCGGGTTTGGCTTTTACAGGTGATATTTTCTATAAGACTGAAGTCAGAGCATTGATAAATATCGGAATAATGAATAGAGTCATTATTTATTTTCTTGGCATAAATAATGAATTCTCTTACTAAAAAATCTATGTTAACAGCTTATATCAATTTTTATATATGCTTTGTTGCGGATAACTAAAAAATATGCAATTCTAGTTCGGTTTGAACTAATTTGTTACTAAGTACGCAGTTCCTAATACATCATTCTATATCAATATTTACTTGCTGAATAATTTATCAGAATAAAAAACTGGTTTTTCATTCGTCTTATACTTAAAGCAAAACTTAATTTCTGAAAACATGATTTAAATCGCGGCTTCATTAATCAGTTGCATTGTTTACCAACCATTTATCTAAATTGACCTGCAGTATCGTCTTAGATACACAACAGGTAGTTGATCAGGTCAATAGAACGTGTATAGTACTTCTTGGGTTAAAAACCTCGAAATATTGAAATTTAATATATCAACCCATTGAATTCGTGAGCCTGCAATCTGTTATACGTCAGGTTTAATAGGCATTACATTTTAATTTTTTAATACCGACTACACAACGCACATTATTAGCTTAGTTTTTCATAAGCCAGTATATGGAATAAACTGAGAGTAAACCTCGTATTATATGACAGATGATCGGTGTGGCATCTAAGTAAAATGTTGTGAATTAGTTTCTTCACGAAGAATCACTTTGTGCGATTTTTCTAAAGTCAGATGAAGGTCAAGACTATAGACTAAAATATCCTTATTAACAGTTGCACTATAAATGATGTTCAGATAGGGATAACCGGTAATTAAGTAAATTTTTGTTTAATCATGTATTTATTCTTATCAATTTCAATTTCTTTTCAAACGGAGCGGGATTTCATCGATATGATAAATATTTATTGTTGTTGTTTTGCTTCGTAAGAAATTCTAAAATAAAAGCCAATAATATAGAAGATAGATTAATATTTCTATTCTTCTTTATGAAACAGTTTTATAATTGGTGGTGCCATTTTAAATAAATTTATAGAAGGGCCGTTTCATAAAACATTTGTATAGGTAATGAGTGGCGCATATGTATATATATATATATATTCCTGGTGATGATAGTATAAAGATACTTACATCATTTATGATTGGCAAGGTTTTAATTTATATTCAATTTTTGTTGCACCTAGTGACAAATTAATTCAAATTTGAACCGAAGGATAAACCAAAGACAACATGAACGGAATGTATAATCTCGTGCACATTCAAAATGTTACTTAAAAGAATGAAAAATTGCACAACTGGATTAATCAAAATTACGTGATCTGAGTGTTGACTTAGGCAATGCTGATTCCAGTTGTGTACATTTGTTGGTAACATGTACCGACTCGGCAAACTTAGTGTTGGTATTATGTACCTTTTCGCGACCATAGTTTTAGAATAATGTACTGACACAATAGCCATAGTTTTGGTACCATTTACAGGCTTGGTAGGCATATTAAATATAGTGAGTTGGTTTTGAAGTCGCATTTTCAAAGACTTTATATTACGTTAGCTTCACTAATGCAGGCCTACACATTCTTATAGGAGATTTTACCATCATATTTACCCAAATTCCTCACCCAAGTATATAGTGGGCAAAAAGTGTAATACCAGCTCCTGCTGATAAGTCGACAGTAAGCACGAAAGAAATATGCACAAGATTATACTTTCCGTTCATGCTGTCTTTGGTTTATCCATCTGTCATATTTGAACTTAAATACTGTTTGTTGCGAAGAACTAATATATATGCAAGTATGTATTAGGTTTTGCGAACCTAGTAACAAATTAGTTCAGTTGTGACCAGAAGGATAAACCAAAGGCAACATGAACGAACATTAAAATCTCATGCACATTCGTATCATGCTTACTGGCGACTCATCAGTAGGAGCCGGTATTACGCCCTTTAACCACTATATATTTGGTAGAAGAATGTGGAATAATAGGACGGTATAATTAAACGAATATCGGTTGTGAGGGCGGTGATAAGAATTATTTGAATCAATGTGGCGATCGTGATATAAACGGCAATCCCGTTGCATATTTTCATTTCTCAGTATAAACTAACCATTAAATAAGTCAATTAATCCTGCAGACCGGTTTCGTCCTAATTGGGAATTCTTAAAGTACTGTCCAGAATTTACCGCTGACCGGGCTCGAACATGTGTCGGAGTCTGTTTTAACCATATATATATATATATATATATATATATATATATATATATATATATATATATATATGAACAGACATACGTATAGATAGGTGTTAAAGAAGTTTACCTTATGGATTTAATTAATAAATTATTTCAAACATTTAACAGTCAAATCGGTTGAAAAGGCGACTTCTCTTCGTGTTTAATGATAGGTTACGGCATTCCTGATCCATAATTGGAGCAAAGCAGAAAAATAACACAACATGTATCAAACACGAATCTAAACAATTTTCCAAGCCCACTTGCGGTTCTGTTTTGTAGCAGACTAGTTTGTGCAGTAAAAGATTGGAATTTCGGATGCACAAATGTTAAATTGATCACTAAGATAAATCTGCAAACATGGATGCATGAAGTTAACTGGTTGGAAAGCTCATTTTAATCAATGAGAAATTCATATTAAAAAACAACACAAAGAAGTGAACATGCACAAAAAAGACGTATAAGAAAAGATGTGCCTTTCTTAGAATTATGCTTATGTGAATTTAGACAGTTATATCGAAATCATTATAGAAAACGTTACACACAGGCATATAATTTTAGATGGATATTAAACAGGAAACAACTGGTTGGAATCAGGGATAAATAATGATATTAACGCCCACTTGCGGACATATAAATTAATTGATAGACAGATAAAAGTTTGAATTTACAAATATTTATGATAGATATTTAAAAGTTTTGTGATCTCCATATGTAAGTATATGAATAAATAGGTAAAGTGATAGACATTTGTTTATATATATATATATATATATATATATATATATATATATATATATATATATAACAATAAATGAATGTATGAATTGATGCAAGATATCTTGTCATAAGAATAAATTAGAAAATATCGAAGTTGTAGAATTTGAACTGTTTACACAAATAGAAGTAAAATAATAAAAGAAAAATTGATTGAATCATAAGGCTAACTGATGATTAACTGAAAAATAATTTGATTATTGATTGCGATATTCCTTCATTTGCAGCTAAATAGTTACCAGTATCCTAGTATGCATTTTATGAATAGGCTTCCTGAGCCAGTCTATCTACTAGCAAAATTGCAAAAATTTATCTGATTGGCAGATTAATTGATTAATTGATACATTGATTGACTATCTGACTAACTGTTTTATTGGTAATTTAATTTAAAGGGACGAGTGTTCCGATTAATTCAGAATATTTTAGGAATATACATATGCTAGAAATGCTCATGACATAAAACTAGCAAAAAGTACAATAAACTTCACTAACTGGTTTAGACAAAAAAGGCATAAAAATTGACTGGTCTTAGATTAAACGGAAAATGTTTATTCAATGGGCGGAAAACGCGGTCGAAGGGCGGTAAAAAACTACCTGTGGATGTATGCATCAGCTTCATTTTGTGCAATTGGTTTACAAATATATTTTAGACTAAAATGTGTATTCAAATATAGCACTAGTTTCAACCAGGTTTGTTTAGTAAACTGCCGTTCCCCAAATTGGTTGACTGCGTTTTAGGTAAAACACACTACAAAAATTTAAGGATTGTTAAATGTGGGCTAGTCAGTCTGTTGTGGTAGAATTTATGCCTGTTCAGTTGCCAATGTGTCTTAAAATAAGAGACTAATCGTTTTTTTTGTTTTAGAGCATCAAAATTTGAATGTATATACTAAAGCATCTTATTTCGTCAAACCACGCTCAGGGAATCAAGCTACATGTTTAATAGGAATTCTTAACGCCAGGTAACTGATAGGCAAGGTGTTCACTTTACCTGATCTGCGTTTTGACTAACGCAGCTTTTATTGTTCCAGTAGTATTCTTTCTTTAATATATTTAAGCTATCCTTATCGGTGGCCTTCTTCAGTTGGTACATCCTCAAAAGCTTAACAATGAATGAAAGATAACCGAAAGAAAACTACTGGAACAATAAAAGCTGCGTTAGTTGAAACGCAGATCAGGTAATTTCAATTAATCCAGTTTCGCAAAAACACTTTTCATTCAAGGTGTTCACCTGTTTCCGTATTCACTTGGCATATGCCATGCTGTGCTGTATTTTATCCTACTGATATTGAAATCATTATTTATGTATTTGGTATAACACACCAAGTACTATATAAGATTGCATTGAATCAGAAAGATATAGGTTAAAATCAGCATTAACAAATTTGTTGCTTCATACACATGCGTTTCGTGCTTGCCGCCTACTTCTTAGGAGGAGACAGAGCTACACTCCAGAGATGTGGGAAAATTTGACAGTGCAATTTACTCTACGTATGCTTATTAGAGCAGTCGTAGACTTAACCTCTTTATAAACTATTTAACAAAGAAAATTCAAGACCAACTCACTCTGAATAATATGTAGCAAACCTGAAACGCGTATCAACGACATGAGTTTGAAGATAACAACAAATATTCAAAACACATGCTACTCCACAAAACAATTTATTCTGTGTAAGTTATACCTAATACATTAATGCCCATAATTGGATTCTGCATACAAAAATATGAAGCTCAATGTCAAAATTTTATATTTATAATGTTACACGTCTTAAACTTAATTTTAATTCCATTCTTCATCGAGGTACATATTGACGATATTGAAATAGAACCAGCTAAATTTGTGTGTTAAATACGCGTTTCCAGGAAATTTCGGAATATGAGCCTGCAGGTCGTTAAAAAAGGTAAATAATATCATTAGAGCACCAGATTCCGAAGCAGACGTGCCCAGGTTCGTATCCTGTCCGCGGCAAATTCTGGCCAGTACCTGATGAGTTCCCAATAAGGACGAAACCGGTCTACTGGATGAATTGCCTTTTCTACACTATACAATTCTTAGTTTATACTGACATATGTAAGTAATTAATGGGTCAGGTGTTTATATCAAGACCGCAACCTTGATTATAATAATTGTTATCACCACCCGCGCAACCAATGTTCGTTTAATTATATAAATGTTCATTTCAATACCACTTCCCCATGTAATGTGGTGTCTGTTCAGTAATGACAGATTGGGCATGGTTAGTTGGAACTTTGGGTCTAAATGGATGCCATATGAGCTCCACCTAAAGGAAAAATTGACTAGCCAAGTTACATTAGTTAGTATATAACTGAAAATTGTGTGTAGTGTAGTGTGCGGCAGGATAGCTCAGTGGTTAGAGCACCAGATTCCGAAGCAGACGTGCCCAGGTTCGTATCCTGTCCGCGGCAAATTCTGGCCAGTACTTGATGAGTTCCCAATAAGGACGAAACCGGTCTACTGGATGAATTGCCTTTTCTACACTATACAATTCTTAGTTTATACTGACATATGTAAGTAATTAATGGGTCAGGTGTTTATATCAAGACCGCAACCTTGATTATAATAATAATAATCATTAATTGTTCAGATATCGAAGTTTGCAAATATGGTTCAAATGCCAGGTTTCAGTTCATTATCCCGAAATTATTTTCTGATTTGTAATTGCGAAATGATTTGGTATGTAAAATATGTTTGGTCGGGTCCTAATTAAAAGAGGCCATGTCCTGTGTATTGTTTACATAAGTTATTATTCCTGCGCTACAAAACCAATTTAGAGCTTATCAATTTCTTCCACGTTGCCCTATTACGAAAATAACTTGTAGATATTTCCAAGGATGCTGAAATTTGTCAACAATATCTGATCTTGGTTTATGTATTAATCTGTTGCTCTGTTAATTATTCTGCAAAACAAATATAAAATATTAATTAAACGAAATTGAAATAATTTTCTTTTTTTATCATGAGAGGATCTGTGTTAACGAAAGGAAAATCCAACGACTTTCCAACTGTCAACATTTCAATAGGCCAGAGAAATCCTACCTCTGATGTGAAAGACGAAAAGTAGACCGGAATAGCACAGTGAATATCTCAAGTTGTCAAGTGCAAAAATTCAGTTTAAGCAATCGTTTCAATACGTATCTAGAAGAATTTGCGGCATTGTTCTGCGTTTAGTCAAATAAAATAAAATTAGTAATTACCTGAATGGCGCAAATTTGAATTAAATTATTTTCAAAGTTTGGACTAAAGCGAATTACAATATCATAGATGTATAAATAAAATGAAAATAAGGGAGAGCACGTGTAAAGATTGTAGAAAATTTCCATTATTCTATGCTGAATCAGATCAGAGTGGTTAAAAAAAGCATTGATATCGATTCTGTAAGTAAAGTTTGTGAACTAGCGATAAACGTCAATCTCATTTTAATTAGCCGGCAGCGAAACTACAAACAATTACCGTCAAACGAACGTACTGACAAATTTCTATCATCCATGGTCATCATCAGAGCAAGATGGGAAACCAATTAACAAAACTCGTGAGCTTGAGATAAACTCTTCTCTCATTTTATTTGAACAGACTTACAGCAAAGCAAAACTACCAATAGTTGCACGTTATCATTTTCCATGCCTTGAATACAAATTGTGGTTTGATTCTCGTTAGTTAGTTCTCGGTCATACGCTGAGGATAAGCACGGGTTTGTGTTTACCTCGTGTGTTCGCATGATTTCTAAAAAATTTTCGGTCTTCCTTAAATGCACAAATGCACACAATAACACACAAAAACTCCAGAGTCATCACATCATATTTAAACCATCCATACATTAAAAATAGGTAAATATTATTGTAAACGAACATTAAAATCATTCAGGACGCAGCCTAATGTCGCATAGGTATTGTACACTGACCATGCCAAAGAATCATTTGCAGCATTTTCATGGTAACCGTGGCATATTTTTAAAGTAAATTTAGCGTTAATCTAAATTTGATTCCTAAGAAATATCGAATTACAATTATTATAATAATTAATTATCGTTTTACTATATCCATATTAGGAAAAGCCTATATAGTTAGTTCAGGTTGGACCCAGAAGGCACTTCACAATTAGCATAATCACATTTATCCAAATAGCGTATTTACCATGTAGAGTAGGATAGTAGCACTGTACCAGCTCCAATCAATGAATTGCCAACTTACTAGAAACGCATGCAATCGAGGGATTAGCCCTTATTTATTCCCATTTCTAATTAAACAGCCTGCGATATTTCCACCGTAAGCCATTCACGTATATATTTCATACTAACAATAATAGCCGACACGTAGCATCAAAACAACTTTATTTATAAAATGGTAACTCTTTTGCAAACGATCGATGCAATCTCCGGACTTATATGGATTGTAGCAATATTAATGTCAGCTTGACATATAAGGAGTTAAATTTTACTCATTTAAAGCGTGACATAAAATAATACACAAACGCTGTTAATAATGTTTATATGCTATAAGAATGAGTTATTCCAAGTGTTCAAATTAAATGAGCATTGGTTGCGCGAGCGGTGATAAAAATTACTTTAATCAAGGTTGAGATCTCTATATAAACACCTGGCCCATTATGCACCTACATGTATCAGTATAAACTAAGAATTTTATAGTGTAGAAAAGGCAATTTATCCAGTAGACCGGTTTCGTTCTTATTGGGAACTCATCACGTACTGTTCAGAATTTGCCACGGGCACGTCTTGAAAATTGGCAAGTCTAATTTCGGAATCTGCTGCTCTAATCACTGAGCCATCCTTTCGCACACTATAAACAATTTTCTTGATTAGAAAAACAAAAGCGAAGGAAAACCAATTTGATCACAAGCTGATGTAGCGAAATGCTCGTATTAACGAAAATATGTTCAGGCCAATAGGATTTGTTTGTGAGTCAAATATTAGCTCATTATTGAGCGAAGCTAGCCTATGAAAGCATGAGCGTTTTGTTGAAACTGGTAAAGTATTTAAATAGCTAAGGTGTCTTCAGTGCTGGTGAAAATTATTTTATTGCCTGTAAAGATTAATAAACATTTCACTTGTACAACCATATGCATGAACACACGACATTCTGAGTTGATGTTGTAGTTTTGTTCGTGTATAGATTTTCATAATTGGGCAAAAAAATATAGCTCATTCTCTATTTTGCACTGTCAAATATATTTAAACTTACGTTTATAACAAAACACAGTGAGACTTTAATTCGGCTCAACAGTCAGCATTGTTCATTGTCTACCAATTTGGCTGAATTGCGTTGTCTTTAGACGTCGTTGTGTGGAGAAATGTTGGCATATTGTTCAATTTCCTGTAATTGTCTGTGTATTGCAAACTGCAGAAACAAAATTGCTCAAAATCGGTCAAGCGTTCAAACTTAGTTTGCGTTTTGGCATCTATTATCTAGAGAGAGCTTTATATAAACGAGATTTTGGTAAAATAAACTTGAAACAAAACCAGAAAGACAGAGTTGCAAAAAACATGAGTTAAGTTTAACTGCGGTAGCATTATCTTGTACGAGAACAATAACAAAAAGCAAGAAAACGGAGCGTTCTACCTTAAATGTAATTGAGACGTCTGTGTACGCCATATCATTATTACCTCTAAACTGAGCAAAAATTTAAAAGGCATGCTTTTCAAATTTTGTTAAGAAACAGCTGTAAATTATATAATAAATTTGTTAAGTAAATTTTTGAGGAAATATCAAGAATAGACAATATTGGATATAATGGAAACTTTGAAAATTTTGTTGTTTGTTCGTAAATTCTAAATAAAATTTTAAGATTTTAAATAGTTTGAAAAAATAATCAATCAGAAACTTTTTCAACTTTATTGTGTTATAAGCAAGCTATCAGTTAATGCCTCGAGGAATGTTGATGTATTTAAATATGTTATCTGTATAGACGAAATATTGCATAAGATATAAATTGAAATACCTCTGCTTGACCAATTTCGGTAGTTTTGGCGTTCCTAAGGAGAGCCAAATTTTCCGTAGTCACACATCTAACCTGGGAGCAATTGGTTCAGAGGCACGTGAGCGTCCTACTAGACTGGTGAAAACTTGAAATGCAATCAATTGTACAATACTAGATACCGTACCAAATATGAATGAAAAACACTGAAATTTACAAACCTTGTGTCGCTACCAGAGTAAATAACAAAAATCTTGAACAAAGTGACACAACAGACAACATACAGTAAAGAAATTTTCATTTATGATAAAGTAAAAAAGTGAAATCCTGGTGATATAGCACTATACTGGTAGAAGAGCAATCGGACATTACGCATTAATTAGACATAAAGTGAAAATTAATTATACTCACAGGCACACTATAAAGGAAACGCGTAACTAACGAAAATCACTCGTTTAAATGTCAGAAATGAACAAGAATACAATCAAAATCAAGCTCGTTTTCATGTGTTTTTAATAGACTTTTTTTAATGAATGAGTTATCACATACTCATCCACAATTCATCTAGATATTTCTTGATTGATATTTCGATCGAGACGCCGATTAACATTTTCAAAATTCGCGCTTCTTATGTCAACAATACATCAATTTGTACATCACCAACTAAAACAGAGTCTAAATGTGAACTCAATTATAAATTATTTACGCTAAAATTTATGCCCAACAAACTATGAACAAGATTTTCGACTCTTTTATCCCGAATATTCGGGACTCTATTTCCAGTACCATCTTCAGTGTTGACACCATACTCACAGGAAAATACAACTTGTGGAAAATGTGGAATCCTCAATCAAGACAGATATATTTATATTTATTTAAATTCCTCAAGTTTTTTTATTGTCTACCTTAATATCCGGTCTTGATTCCCATTCTCTTATTCTCAATTTTAAACACAAACTTATCCAAGTCACCCCGTATACATTTGAGAATAAGAGAATAGGCATGAAGACCGGATATTAGGGCAGACAATAAAAAATACTTTAGGAATTAAAATAAGTATAAATAAATCTATCTTGAATGAGGATGCTCTATCTGCCACAAATTGTTTTTTTTCCTGTGAGTATGGTGTCAACCCTGAAAATGGGACTGAAAATGAAGTCCCGAAAATTCGGAAAATGAAGAGTGGAATGTCTGTTCCAACGTCATATTTAGACAAGCAGCTGATGAAGGGCTTCAAAATGAAGGGAAAAATGAGAACCCAGCAGTCAAGGCCAAGAATCGATGCACCTGGAAATCTGAAGGATTCAAAATTTTACCGACCTACGAGTACTAGCAGTTGTCCAACACAAGAAAACGGCGGTGAACACACAAACAAGAATGAGCAATTTAAATCAACATTTAAACAATGAACATTCTATAATTTCTTTTTACTCAGTGCAATCGAATAGCTTAACATTTTCCTTTGCAGAAACGTATCTGTACTTTTAGCTTATTTAGGAAGTTAACTGACACGATAAATATATTAAACATATTTTCGATTATCCAATGCAGATTTTCATAAAAATATACTACTTTTAATGATCAAAAGCAGTGAACATATTACATATACACTACTAGATATATATATATATATATATATATATATATATATATATATATATATATATGTCCATAAATTTGATGAACAGTTTAATTTTTGCTAAAGTAACTGTTAAAAGAACAATTATCTATCCAATCTCAAGATAGATATAATTTCAAAAAGTTTACGGATAATAATTCTGTGGATACAAAATACGCGTAACGTTTCGATATATAAAGGATAAAGGTGACATTTTTTGTCAAAAGTAAATAAATTGGCGCAATACTAGGTATTACATAATTATCCGATCCATGCTGTGACAAAAACAGGATAATTCCAAATTCCACTTTTCAGCGGATAATTTTCAATACACATTTCCGGACATATTCAGCAGTCCACAACTCATCAATCAACTGGAAACCAATAAATAATAAACAAAAGATATTCCTGCATTATTTGAATGTAAAATTATTAATTATTTATGCGTGTGCACGTACCTCAGCATATGCGTTTCCTGTTTAGTTCTGCACAATGTATGCGTTTAATCAACTTGATCCAACTGCATTGCCATGATTGACCGTAAAGTATGAGATGCTGCAATTAAGTTTGGTTTTTATTATTATAATCAAGGTTGCGGTCTTGATATAAACACCTGACCCATTAATTACTTACATATGTCAGTATAAACTAAGAATTGTATAGTGTAGAAAAGGCAATTCATCCAGTAGACCGGTTTCGTCCTTATTGGGAACTCATCAAGTACTGGCCAGAATTTGCCGCGGACAGGATACGAACCTGGGCACGTCTGCTTCGGAATCTGGTGCTCTAACCACTGAGCTATCCTGCCGCACACTACACTACACACAATTTTCAGTTATATACTAACTAATGTAACTTGGTTAGTCAATTTTTCCTTTAGGTGGAGCTCATATGGCATCCATTTAGACCCAAAGTTCCAACTAACCATGCCCAATCTGTCATTACTGAACAGACACCACATTACATGGGGAAGTGGTATTGAAATGAACATATATATAATTAAACGAACATTGGTTGCGCGGGTGGTGATAACAATTATTATAATCAAAGTTGCGGTCTTGATATAAACACCTGACCCATTAATTACTTACATATGTCAGTATAAACTAAGAATTGTATAGTGTAGAAAAGGTAATTCATCCAGTAGACTGGTTTCGTCCTTATTGTGTGCAGTGTTGTGTGCGGCAGGATGGCTCAGTGGTTAGAGCACCAGATTCCGAAGCAGACGTGCCCAGGTTCGTATCCTGTCCGCGGCAAATTCTGGCCAGTACTTAATGAGTTCCCAATAAGGACGAAACCGGTCTACTGGATGAATTGCCTTTTCTACACTATACAATTCTTAGTTTATACTGAGATATGTAAGTAATTAATGGGTCAGGTGTTTATATCAAGACCGCAACCTTGATCATAATAGTTTTTATCACCACCCGCGCAACCAATGTTCGTTTAATTATATAAATGTTCATTACAATACCATTTCCCCATGTTATGTGGTGTCTGTTCAGTAATGACAGATTGGGCATGGTTAGTTGGAACTTTGGGTCTAAATGGATGCCATATGAGCTCCACCTAAAGGAAAAATTGACTAACCAATTTACATTACTTAGTATATAACTGAAAATTGTGTGTAGTGTAGTGTGCGGCAGGATAGCTCAGTGGTTAGAGCACCAGATTCCGAAGCAGACGTGCCCAGGTTCGTATCCTGTCCGCGGCAAATTCTGGCCAGTACTTGATGAGTTCCCAATCAGGACGAAACCGGTCTACTGGATGAATTGCCTTTTCTACACTATACAATTCTTAGTTTATACTGACATATGTAAGTAATTAATGGGTCAGGTGTTTATATCAAGACCGCAACGTTGATTATAATAATTGTTATCACCACCCGCGCAACCAATGTTCGTTTAATTATATAAGTTTGGTTTTGTCGAAAAAGAAACGGCTTTTTCCAACCAGTGTTGTGTATAACTGCGAAAGAATAAAATTTTGCTTTAATACACGGCAAATATTTAAATCAAAATTTAAATCATGATTGTTCAAATTGAGCCATAGATTAAATTTATGATTATGTGCGCAGTATATGTGGTCAGTTGATTGGAAATAGCAAAAGCATATTTCGTATAAATGTTAGAAAGTGTGAAAACTTGAAGGCAATATGAAATCATTATTCAAAGATTATAGTAATCTGAATGTTGAAAATTATTATTTTTTGACTGTATTCTAAATTTATACTCTGCTTTAAACGTAGTGCCAATAGTCATACTTAGTTAACATTGGTTTTACGAAAACGTGCGAATCCATCACGCAAATGCATAATGTATAATGAAATTTTCCTGCTGAGAGGTTAATTGACTGGAATCTAAATGAATGAACATTTGCGTTTTTATTTGAATTATACTTGAAGAACGCAAACTAAAAAAATCCATCTTCTAGGTTGTCATTTCGCCTATATTTGACAACACGGAAGAACAAAGTAGGGTAGCCACCTCGGCTCGAATCACTGGCACATCGGGTAGCAGGCAGTACCTTAATGACAATGATAACGATACGATACTACATGCTCCTTTTTTTAATTACGGTACTGGATTGCAACTTCTGAGTTACAAGATCTTGTAGTAAATGCATTCTGGTTAAAATTCGGCTCGTGGAACTTGATGAATGGCATTTTTTATATTATAAAATATATATCTATAGTTGAAAACACAAATACATAATCAAATCCTGACATCATATTTCAATTTATTGTCACCTCAACAGTTGGAGTGATGCAGATTATATAATGATAGATTAAATGTGGCCGATTCAACCTTAAGGTCAAAAGCGATAAAAATTAAAATCCACTTGTAGAAAGGACTGGACAAAAACAAAAGTTTGTATATACTTGCAAAATCGCATTCAATGTCATAAGGGATAATTGCACGGCTCAAAATCACACGACCCCTGGTACAAGTTTCATAAAGGACAATTCTGATAAGTACTTGATGAGTTCCCACAGGGACGAAACCTGTCTGTTTGGGTAATTGGATTTTATTCCATATGCAACGTTTAGTATACACAGAAAAATATAACAATTACTATTAAGCACCTCAGCATTAAATTGGCCATATTTTCCATTAATTGGCCACGGAAGATTAACTGGTTCAAGGTATACACTGTGCATATATGGAATAGCAACTAAGGATGATTATTTATTGGAGCATTTACAGGAAAATAACGCTATCAGTATATAGACGATTTTCTCCTTTCAATGGCAAATACTGTTCTGATTCATAAATAAAATTCCAAAAATCCAAAAACCACGAATAAATGCTTAAAATAAATCTTTACCAACAAAATCAGCACTTATTTTTATATAATTTGGCTCAAGCTGATATTCTCCACACAATATAATAACGAAGTTATAGTGGAGTAAGAAATTAAATCGCCAGAATATGTACACTTCATGCGTGCATCAGTTTCAAATCTTTTGGCAACACGTGCCCAAAAATACTCAAATGACAAATTTTACCAAAAAGTCATTAAGCAGGAAATATAGCTAAGGGCAACTTTTGTTTTAATAGCGAGAACAAGAACAACCGCATAACTATGAGTTAGTGAACATAGAAAGACTTTGATGTGACAAAGAATCAGATTTCATGTCCTTTGCACAATCAAAAATGCTAAAATGTAATTCGAGTCAACCGGGGTATAGGAAGAAAAATAAGCAAATAACACAATCTATTGAATTGATGCCTGTTCTTAATGAATTTGGTGATAATAAAATAATCCATTACATTTACGGCATTTTAAATTCCTGATCATTAAATTCGAACATCGAAATATATTTATTTAATGCTCCGGAATTACCAAAATCATTGACGTAAGCGGAAGAGTTAAACACATCATCAATCATTGTTCGAGGTATCATTACATCAATATACATCAGATGACTCCATACATAATCAAGGTATAAGCTATATATTACCTAAAAAATTGTTCATAATGTAATTTATGCAACACTTTCTTATTTTATATAAAATTGGTACCGTTTTATTGTTAAAAATAAGCGCTATAACATCTACTAATGTATACTTGAGTAAGTGTTTTAAGAAAATATATAAGTTTATTACAGATATTTACTTTCCCAACATGGTACTATCTGAATACACAATTCTCCATGTCCTGGTTTTGAATGAAGTTACAATGATCTTTCTCTTTCGTCTATATTAATTTAATCAATCAAGCAGTAACTATTGGTAATTACAAATTTATTTGTGAAGAGATATAGCGTTGAATTTGAATATCCAGTCGTTGTGAAAAACTGTCAATATCAATAGAAAATTGTTATCGAATTAAAATCTTAATACAGTTTTTGTAAGGCTAATTTCAATACTAGGAATAAACTTATCAATTAAACGCCTATTTAAAGAAGCATGAAAATAAGAATCAAAACTCCGTTAGTAACGAAATAAATGGGAGCTCCAAAAAACACGTCACAGGATAAGAATTACCTGTGAAATGAAGTGTAATGAGGCAAAATCAATAGGTTTATTCATGATTATCTAAATTCGATATACGATGCATATGCGATAACCGTGTTCAACTCCTATGAACTAGGGAATGTTTAAAAATACAACAACAATAACAATAATAAGAATACTAATACTAATAATGATAATAAAAATAATACTAATAATTATATCACTACTACTACTACTACTACTACTACTACTACTACTACTACTCATACTAATAACAATAATAATAATAATAATAATAATAATAATAATAATAATATGTAATAATAATAATAAAACAACGAAAGTTACCGTGTGACCAATAGCCTGAGTAAGGATTTTAAAAAACATTTTGATTTTTCGATTGTAATGAGATATGAGAGAGCTATAAACAAATGATTTTGGATGAAAATATCCAGTAAACATTTAGTTGAGATAAATTGTTCGTCTAGGAACTACCTAAACTTCGCTCTTCCACGGAAAACTGACTATCGAGGATCAAACCGCATTGAATATATATGGAAATCATATATATATATTCATATATTCAATGCGGTTTGATCCTCGATAGTCAGTTTCCCGTCGTACTCTGATGATGATCATGGAAGGTTGAAATGCGTCAGTGCATTGCGGCTGGCGGTAGTTTTGTTGTGTTGTTCGACGACTGGTTAAATACAATGGGGTTGGTGTTTACTTCAAGCTCGCAAACTTGATTTAAAGAATTGTTACCATCTCCCGCACAATCAATTATTGTTAAATTGTATTCCAATCGCATTTTATTTAGCCAGTCGTCAAACAACTTTGCAAAACTACCGTCAGTTACACGAACCGACGCTTTTTGACCTTAAATTTTCATCATCTTAGTACGTAACGTTTTTCGTACCTAATAACAAATCGGTTAAAAAAATACCAGTTAGTTATACAAAAGCCTGCATAAACTAAAGGTTTAATCTCACATGAACATGCGTTTCTTTCCTCATGGCGACTCATCAGTATCTATAATTTAGAGACTCGGTATTTATAATATATAATGAGTTGGACTTGAAGTCGCATTTTCTAAGAGTTTATATGTATTTAACTCCATTGTGGATTTGACCGCATTTTTCTTGTCCAGGACAATTGATAGCACTCATAGGTCGGTAAAATCTTGAATTTTGCTCATTATAAGGTGATGTAATTTTTGGCCTCAATAAATGGGTTCTCATTTGTTCCTTCTTCTTTAAGCCTTCAATTAGCTGATTGTCTGAAAATGACGTTGGAACAAGATTTTCAATTGTTCTTTTTTTCCGAATTCTCGAACCCGAATTTCCAGTCTCATCTTCAGGGTCGACGCAATACGCACAAGTTGTGTTTTACTCCTGTGCTTATCCTTAAGAGTAGGCATTTCGCCCAAAATCCATTACAAAATTGATTTAATATAGACGGTGCCATATTTTAACCGTATCAATTATAAAGCAACAATAGATTCAACTAACATACAGGGAATACAATTTATACAATAATTGATTGCGCGGGTGGTGGTAACAATTCTTTAAATCAAGTTTGCGTGCTTGAAGTAAACACCAATCCCATTGTATTTAACCAGTCGTCGAACAACATAACAAAGTGCGTTGCAGCTGGCGGTAGTTTTGTTATGTTGTTCGACGACTGGTTAAATATAACATACAGGGAGTTTAAATAATAGTCAAGCAGATTTGTATAATCAAATTGTACATACAATGGTGTTATAGATAATAAAATTGTGTACAGATTATACTAAGATTACCAGTCGCATTCATTTGATAGTAAAATATGCGTCACTACAAGTGTAATCAACACCAAGAAAGATAAAATAACAACACTTCTGAAAAAAGTATAACTTAATTAAAAGCCCATTATATTTTTGCGTGGATCGATTACATTATTCATCTTTCGTTCAGATTATAACATACTTTATTTAATCATATACTATCTGAGCATACTTTTAAAATTTGCAATATGAATAAATTAATAAATAAATAATAAGCAATTGATTGTTGGATCTCAATACACTGAGTCGTCTTTCGTAGAAATTTTTAGTCCACAACTTTTGCCACGTTAGCCGGATTTAAATTGACATTTCCGCAATTTTAGCTCAGTTTTTGTAGGTGACGCTCTCGGCGGAATTTGCCATTTTTACTTCGCGAAAACAACAATAACGGCATCTGTTTCCATTCCGCCATTGACTTCCGTGCATAGCGGTTTCAAATTTTACAGTCTGCACATCATTTGGTCTTTTCGGTTTCCACGTGCACGACGTGTAGGTCTCTCCTATTGATGTGTTCTGTCTTGTCTCGTCACCTACAAGAGGTAAACTGCTACTCGCGAAATTCGTTGGCCAAATTGAAGCAGGCGGTTATAGCACAGCGCGAAAAGTTCATTTTAGTACTAGTTCCTACTGATCAGCCGCCTGTATGCACGAAACGCATTCGCAAATGATAAAGTACCTTCATTTTAGACATAAACTGTCAAATTTGTGCAAATATTTATTCATATGATGAGAAATTAACTTGGTGGAAACATTAGGTGAATCAAAGTTTGCCTTATTTAAAAATTTGTGTTCAAAGGCATGTTGATCATCTCTTGTTTATTTTATAGTGTCAGAACCAATTTTAAGGCATGCAAATAATGCAGGGATATAGATGAAACCACTAATTTTATTGATTTTCATTTTAACACTTTAATACATGTCTCAACACCTGAATTTAATTTTAATCTTTCATTAATCAAATCTGGTTTGTGCTCTTGAAATAAGCATCAGTCCCACGATTTAAAAGAAGCAAGTCACGCCACAGAAAATAGATTAACTACCTTATTCATGTTGTGCCAAATAAGGTTTGTGCAGATTATCGCTTTACACTATCAGTTTTGCAAAGATCAGAGTGATCTCCATTTTTAAGTTCGCATCAAGTTTGCCTTCTTATTGGCTGGATGTCGATTCGTCCCATTCTTCTGAAGGCTTCAACATCGTTCCTTCTAACCACTGGAATTGTGGAAGGATCTAATTTTAAACGAACATTAGTGGCGCGGGCGGTTATAACAATTATTATAATCAAGGTTGCGATCTTGATATAAACACCGATTACTTTCATTTGTCAGTATAAACTAAGAATTTTATTGTGTAGAAAAGGCCATTCATCCAGTACACCGGTTTCGTCCTTATTGAGAACTCATCACGTACTGGCCAGAATTTACCGCAGACAGGGTTAGAATTTAAATTACGGATAGAAATGATTAACCAATAAAAATCTCTAGCAACGAAGCACTGATTCGCA
This sequence comes from Eudiplozoon nipponicum, assembly GCA_029291075.1. Classification (NCBI taxonomy): domain Eukaryota; kingdom Metazoa; phylum Platyhelminthes; class Monogenea; order Mazocraeidea; family Diplozoidae; genus Eudiplozoon; species Eudiplozoon nipponicum. Next base: position 25,098 of record JAQBSW010007872.1, read on the forward strand.
ATATTAAGTCATATCATTTCATCTTAATCAGCTCCATTTTTGAGAGCCTTTGCATTATTTCTTTACAGAGATGACAGCACTCTCTATGAATAGCCGGCTTTATTAGATATTGTGTAGTTCAGTTAAATTTTAAAGCATATGGCTAGTTGTAGTCGACATTTAACTCTTAATCATACAGATATCTAACCAAGGAATTTGACAACGGTTAGTAGGCGCGTAATAGTAATTATATTTAAAGAAACATTGATTATTCGAGTGGCCATAACAATTTTTCAAATCATATTTGCGAGCTTGATATAAACACCAATTACTTCCATCTGTCAGTATAAACTAAGAATTGTATAGTGCAGAAAAGGCCATTCATCCAGAACACCGGGTTTCATCCTTATTGGGAACTCATCACGTACTGGCCAGAATTTGTCACGGACAGGCCTGAACCTGAGTACGTTTTCTTTGAAATTTGGTGCTCTAATCACTGAGCAAACCTGCCGTACACTACACACAGTTTTCAGTTATATACTAACTAATGTAACTCGGTTAGACCTTTTTCTTTTAGGTTGAGCTCATATGGCATCCATTTAGACCCAAAGTTCCAACTAACTGTCCCCAATCTGTCATTACTGAAAAGACACCACACTACATGAGGAAGGGGTAATGTCATGAAAATTTATAAAATTAAACGAACATTGGTTGCATGGACGGTGATAACAATTACTATAATCAAGGTTGCGGTCTTGATATAAACACCTGGCCCATTAATTACTTACATTTGTCAGTATAAACTAAGAATTGTGTAGTGTAGAAAAGGAAATTCATCCAGTAGACCGGTTTCATAACTTATCGGGAACTCGTCACGTACTGACCAGAATTTGCCAGCCTTTTTCAACAGAAAGTGCATCTCAAAATTAATTTCTGTTGAATAAAGCTTCCGAAACCGGATGCCGAAATAACCAGTGTCAAATTGAAGACAATGGATGCAAACACCTTGTCGGGCATAACAAGAATAAGGTAATTAGTCCCACGATTTATCAGTTACACAGTAGAATGTAGTATTCCTACGATTTATCCCCGGTGGTAAACGAGAATGATGGTTATTTAAAGTATGCAAATATGATTACAAAAATATATTCATTCAGTCTGCACAATTTCGTCTAATTTAAAAAAATTTAAAGGTAAGCTCAAGTGTATAGATTAGAGGAAGGCACTAAGTAGAATATTGAAAAAATATCAGTATATTGCAATGCTAACCTTATCGAATTGAAAATTAGTAGACTAAATTAACAGGTTATTGAGGCTATACTTCACTGCATTTGCGGAATAATCTTTAACTTGATCCTGCACTTTAGTGAATTTAATGCTATAGGGCCAGTTGTTCAAAGTTGGTTGAATAAATGTTGTAGCCTTATTTATAACCGCACTGTGCTACACTACAACGCTGTAAGTCACACGTTTTTGACCTCATTCCCAAGGGTACATGTGAAAAATTTTCTTCGAATGCTGATATATGCCTCAATGTTTGTAATTTAACCAATTCTAATCGAGCAAGGTGAACAGCAATAGTTCTCTCAATGTCTGAGTTCACCATTATTACTCTGACACTTTTTTGTGCGTATTTAAATTCATTATATACTGAATAATTCACCCCAACAAAGTGGATTGCCACCTTGTTGTTTCAATTAATTTTAAATAAGCGCTGTACAGCAGATTCAACGTGGAACTTAAAACGAAACCAGTTGTATCTATTTTTGTGGCAAGTAGAGGGATATTTATTTAATTGGAGCTTGCTCGCTGTAAGGAACAACTTCAGATGAAACGCATTTATTGATTAACATTTCAATAGAGCATTTAACATAGTTAATCTGCCACATGTACGAAATTACCACATGTAATTCAATTTTTGTTGTTATTCGGAATAAGTAATACTCTATTAAGCTTCATCGTTTCTCTGGATTTGCAATCAAACAGATCTACTTGATTGATAAGCTATGATTGTAGCTGCTTATTGCTCAATAATTGTAGTGCTTGACACAATTGATTGTATTCATGCCTATATTCTTGCACTTTGCAGGCCTTCTGAGTATCTGCCATTTGATGAAAATTTTATTTAATTTTATTGATTTTTGGTTACTTTATCTCAGGAAAATTTAGATTAATATGTTGTTGTCTTTGAACATTTGTTATATTGAAAATAGAGGATAAAATATCGATTTAATTTAATTTACTGTTGTCTTAATCAAGCCTGATTCGACTAAATCTACGGGCTTTAAAACGTCATAAATTTCATAGTTTCTAAGCTTGTGGTACTGGCTAGGATAAGGAACATGTTATAATTGTTTATTGTTCAGTTTGTTTGACTACTACCCATTTAAACGTTCACAATACTACACTGTACTGAAAATGTTTCACCTTTAAAACTGCGTAAAACCACCAGACGAGAGATGTTTGTCAACGATAAGCGTGTATACACACACATATATGTCACGGATTCAGACCACGTGTGCTTACCTCATTTCCTCCTCTTTTGACTTCCTTCAATTCTACTTCTCTCAAGCGCGACGTATTTAAATCTAATAGGTTATATTTCTAAGCTTCTACGAACTTTTGTTTAACATAACTGTCTGTGTGGCCTTAAAAACATTTTTGCGCATTCTGTTTTGTTATTTTTTTAAATTTCTCTATAGAAGCTTATACCATAAACTGAAAAATGGGCTGGTTTATCATATCTGTAAAAACCGCTCGCTATACATTTTTTTTGTTTTATTCCAAAATTACAATATATTACAATATATATTTGAGCATAAATTTTGTATCAGCGTCGCGAAAAAGTGTAGAATCATTTTCCCAAAAAATAAATGCCCACTGCTATAATAAACTGCTATATTAGCTATATATTGAGCTATATATCTTCAATTTTATATAATTTTTTGCGTGCCCAATAACAAATTAATTCAATTAGAACCAGAAGGATAAATCAAAGTAAACTTGATCTAAGGGTATAATTTCATGTACACATGCGTTTCGTGCTTTCTGGAGATTCATCAGTAGGAGCCCGTATGGCGCTATTTACCAACCAGATATATTTGATCAAGAAACGTGAATCAGCTAGACGGTACACACTCCTATACGCATGTGCCATATTGTAGATGAAATTTAATAAATATAAGGCATTGGTCCATATAACATGATATACTCACTTTCCCCGAATATGCAATACATCATCCAATCTTAAGCCACATCAAATCTAAGCCATTATCTTCGTCCATGAAAGGTTTAGTGAAGTATATAGCTTTTCCCTATTTATCTTACCAATTAATTAATTTAAGTTTGCGATCTTAATATATAAACCTTTTGCTTTATTTACATACATTCGTCAGTATAAGCTAAGCATTGCATAATGTAAATTAGGTAACTCATCCAGTAAACTGGTTTCATACTTGCTAGAATCTATTCAGGTACTGTCCATAATTTTTCGCGAGCAGGGCTCGTAACTGAGCACGTTTGCTTTGGAATATGTTGCCCTAACCATTGAGCCGCCCTGTCCAGGTTCGATCCCTGTCTGTGGCAAATTCTGGATGAAACCGGTCTACTGCATGAATTACCTAATCTACATTATAAAATGTTTAATTTATATAGACGAATGTATGTTTATAATGGGACTCATATGTATATAGGATTTCAATCTTGAATTAATTAATTGTTATCAACGCACGCGCAATAAATGTTCGTTTAATTATTTTACTCACGGTGGTCATGGAGCTATTTATATTTTGTACAATGCAGAAAAGTTGTGTGCACATCTGAACGAAAGCAGAATATTACATGACAAACCCGCTTACACGTTAAAATCAATGACTATTTAACATATTAAGAAACACGGTGGTTTTCATATCTAAAATATCCAGGGCTAACGATGAGTAAACTGCATTACATAAATAAGACACGGAAAATAGGGCGTGTGAATTTTCCTTTACACTGTAATTCTTTGGCAAATTCGGTTGCCCAGTTTCCATGTAGTAACGTACACAATTTTTCTGTAACTTTCACCACATGTTGTTAGGATACACAAGTAAACCATCATTGATTGCGCAAGTGTGAATGACAATGTTCTAAAACAATTTCTCGCGATAAACACCAATCTCGGTTTACTAAAGAAATCAAACTACATAGTAATGCTTGTATGAGTCATAAATGAAGACTCGGATCAGACTTCCATGGCAATGATCAGATCACGACGGTAAATTTTCTAACAAGGATTAAACGGAAATGAATATATTGCGCGTAAGAATTAAAAATATTAAAGATATTTAGCCAAAAGTTCCAGCTAAGTACAATCAACATACATGCTTTACTTTACGTATTACGGTTTGATCCCTGTTAGAATATTTAACGTCGTACTTGGACGATAACTTTGGATATTGGAATAGCTTTGGTTCAAAATAGTGATGGTAGTTTTGCCATGTTCTTAGACCATTTAAATTCAATTGGATTGGTACTCCTCTCATGCGCGCAGACTTAATTTTTAATACTTTACTCATCTCTAATGCAATCAGTGATTATTTGTTAATACTTAGAGTGTCGTATCTTTATTTATTTAACAGATGGTGCTGTAAAGCAAATGCTTCTTGATGCAGCTACCCTTCTCTCGCTTGCTGTTTATCTAATGAGGAGAATGACGAAAGAGCTTTGAGTCGTTACATTGCATACTATTTTAGGCTTAAAAGTGTAAAATATTTACCTTTTCTCCTGAAGCACAAAATAAGAATTGTGTATTCTCTGCACTTCCAAAAAATAAGCTAGTATATTCTTTCGGTATTATGGATAATCGTCATAATTTATTAACTGTTATCTGTTCGACGGAAAATTGAGGAGTTATTCAGATTTCGTGCATGCCAAAAAACACTATTCATAATGCAATTATCACGTTTGTATGGACCAAAACGCTCAACTCACGGGTCATCCGTTCATTCAGGCCACGAAATGCTCATATCGATTATTGACCCATTATTTAACATAATTTTTAAGAGAATGCATTTCTCCGCGTCATTTGTATAACCATTGAAACTTCAATAAATAAAATTGTTAGTTTTAACAATTGAACAACCAAACTGATACGGCGTTGACTATAATATTATTAATGTTATTTCTATTATTTTTATTACCTTAATTAATAATAATAATAATTTAAATAAAAATAATAGTATTAATTGTAATACTTATCATAATTTTATTATATGTATTTTAATCTTTTTAAATAATTATTAATCATGATAATATGATTACTAATAATTATATTTATAACATCATCTATATTGTCCATATTTTAATCGTCATTGTTTTACATCTATCTATTCGTATAGTTAGTAACAGATTCAGCATATCTTAAATATCAGAAGTATCACTAAAGTCATTATGTAATTCATCATAATCAGGATTATGACTTTCATCATCATCATCATCATCATCATCATCATCATCATCATCATCATCATCATCATCATCATCATCATCATCATCATCATCATTTTCATTATCTCCATCATAAGCAAAATTATCGCCATCACCATCATCATCATCATCTTTCCTAATCAGCAACAAAACCAGCTGCAACATCAACACTATCACACATTGCTTCATTATTATCGTCAAAATCATTATCAACAGCATACCCTTAGGAAAAATAATCATCTCCGTTATTTCTATCAACATCATTAGCAGCAGAAGAAGCTTCAATCACAATACAACGGAATAAGAAAATGTATATTTTTGTCATTGTCATCAATAGTTACAACACGTTGTTATCTTCAATATTGTTCACTTTCTATCTAAAAATAAATTTGAACAGCAGCACTAAGATCAAAGGTATTAAGATAATCACCATCTTCAGTTTCTACATTATTAAAATCGTATCAATATTCTAGGTATTTTCATCATTGTTATACTTATCATAATCGTAATAATCATTTTTTTTATAAGTTTCATTGGAAAATACGTCAGTGAAACCTGGCGACCATCCCTTCAATTATAGTCATTATTATCATCATCATTATCATAACCACAACCACCAACACCACTACTACAATAAAAAGCATCATCCTTCTCATCAATAGCATTATCATCATTATTGTTCCAATCGCCACCATTATCAACCCTACTGGCGCTATTAACTTTACCGAGAAAATCAACGCCAATATTAGCATCATCATCGTCAGCATTATCTATAGTAGACTAAGCAGCTTCTCTGCTTATAATGAGGACAACATTTGAGAAGTTTAGTGTAAATAATTGTCGCAATTAATATTGAATGTATTCTGTACAATCTTCTGCGTATATCATTGTTTTATTTGCCAGTCACAGATTTTCTAGTTTTTTTCTTGACGCTCTTTAATAGAGATAAATTAGTAAAATAAGTGCGATTAGTTTGTAGAAGCCAGTTATAGTTTGTGAAAGAAGCAAACAACGCACCATTGCAAGGAGAAATGCATTTTTTCTGCAAAATGTACGTCCTATTATTGATTTAAAAGTCAAAATGTAAACTTCTCATAGTGCATAATACAAAATTTTAAAACAACCACTATTTGGCACCCTATCAAATATGTCTGGAGTGCAGTTGCTTTCATTTGGCATTGCTGGATCCTTTCTTGATAAATATTTCTTTTGAGTCTAAATATATTTCCAACATGAACCAAATAAATTTTCTCCTCTTTATTTCTAAGATGGTATTTCGTTCGATCTTTCCGGCCTTTTTCTTCAAGTTCCGCACTCCTTTTGTTAGCACAACAAGTAACCTACGGTGGGTGGCTCATTGGTTAGGGCAAAAGATTCCGAAGCAGATGTGTCCAGGGGCGAGCCCTGTCCGCGGCAAATCCTTGACAGTACGTGATGAGTTCCCAATAAGTACGAAACCGGTCTACTGGATGAATTGCCTTATCATCATTATACAATGATTGGTTTGTGCTGGCAAATATACGTTAAAAATGGGATTGGTGTTTACATCAAGATCTCAACCTTAATTTGGAAGAAATGTCCATCACCACGAATTGACACTTTAGTGCGTCAGATTCACAGTAGATTTGTGATGTTATTCGACTGGTTAAATAAAATGTGATTGCAGTTTATTTCCAGCTCGCAAACATGATTTAAAGAAACAGAAATATTTTCTGAAAGATAATTCGTTAAATTTTTGAGTCATTCCGTTTTATTTTTGAGTATATGTGTGCTTCGAAGAAGAATTGCTTATATTGTAAAGTTCTGAATATTCAATGCAATGTAAGGAAAACTAGATATTATGAAATTTCTATAGCTAATGCTGCAAAATGTTTTCAGTTACGTCATTTTCCATTGAATGTATAAAACGAATAGTTAACGCATGCAACTGGTAAATTCTTATTGAGCCACTCTAGTCTCAATTAGTTAAATGAAAATAACAGTTAAGAAAATACACACACACGCACATGTCAAACGCGAATATTTAGTGAAAGGTCAGTCTGAATTATAAATAATATGGCTAGTGGAAATAACGTTCTTGCTTCATTGGTTTCATTTGTTAAACTTGTGAGGATGGACCAACAGAAGAAGGCTATAGATAAAGGTAGATGAAATATATTAATGAAAGAACACTACTGGAACAATGGAAGCCGCCTTAGTCAAAACACAGGTCAGGTTTATTCAGAAGTAGTTGTAATTCTCAATTTTGTTGAGCTTTGGTGTGACCTGATATCCATTGTACTGGTAACATATAGTGATTTGGCAACGATAGTGTTGATACCATGTACATTTTCGGCAACCATACAAGCTTGGTATACATTATTTAGCTTTGAAGTCGCATTTTCGAAGAATTTATATAAAGTTAGCTCCACTATTGCAGGTTTACTCATATATATATATCTTATTGTATCGTCCAATTTTCCCACATTCCTCCTCCAAATATAGAGTTTGTAAAAGAGTCGCCAGTATCACGAAAAGAATGTGCACATCAGATTGTACCTTCCGTTTATGCTGAATTTGATTTGTCCTTTCAGTCCTATTTGAAATAATGTGTTATTATGTCTGCAACACTTAATTCAAAACACAACACTGATCACAATAGCAGATTTAAGCAAATGTGGTAACCTCGTTCCAAAACCATTCTATTTATATATATTTGACTCAACACGATTTTAATCATAGAATTTGTCTCAGTAACTAAACTCAATATATAACTTTTTATAATTAGCAGACCAATCATTACCTCACTTATACATCATCTCATCTCGTATACAGAATATTTTAGGGGAGAGAGACAGTATCGAACCTTTTGTTATTTGTTATAACTGTATTGCTACTATGTCACGGTAATCAAAATTTAAAAATGCTAAAACTAAAACCTTGACTAGCATATACTGTATTTTATTTAAAGCCGGGAACTCTAATGTATACAATGGTGTGTGAGGTATTGCGCACATAGCAACAAATTAGTTCAAATATGGAGCAGCAAGTAACGTAGATGGATGGAGAGTGAATGTTATATCGACGCTTAGGTGAACGATTAAAGAGAGAAAGATAGAGATAGCCTGGACAACTAACGTTTTTCAAAAAGCTAATCGTAAGCACATTGCGAAGTTAATCAACTATTGGAACTAATTGCATAAGAATATTTGCTCATATGACTAAAATAATTCATTATATCTATATACATATATATCTAAATATAATATCGTAAAACCTTTATATATATATATATAAATAGAGAGAGAGAGAGAGAAAAAGGACCATTGATAATTATTAAATATGAATAATTTCTATTCTTGTTATATATTTATTTATTACGTTAGTCACACCTTATATCAATATATAAAATACATGTCAATATGTATAAAAACATATATATGAATATAAGCAACAGTATGAGACCAATATCCCTAATCCTACATATATATACGTTTGCATATTTCAAATTATTATTTTATTCTTTTTTTTTTACTGTTTTTTTTATTTACCAATTAATCAAATTGTATATTTATTTATTCACACCTTATATAAATATATAAAATACATATAAATATGTATAAAAACATATATATATAAATATAAGCAACAGTGTGAGTCATATATATATATATATATATTATGTGTATAGAATAAACCTATCAATCTACCCATAGGCCTATCTATATATCCGTCTATCTATCACATTTTGGTTTCCTCTTAAAAGGATACATGGTAGCTATTAACCATGAATATCTTCTCTATGACTAACGTATTATACATTTATTAAGATATTCCTACCTTACATAAATATAGAAAATATAAGCGACAATGTAAGTCAAATGTGTCTTATCTAATGTTCTATCTACTAACCCTTGCTAAATCGGTATACCGTCTTTTGGAACATTTTTTATTGAGAAAAATAAGTATATAGGAAATTGATATTGGTACAGATCATTCGCAACCAGTTTTCTATAAGCGAGGTTTTTACTTAGGTTCCCACTTAATTCATGTTCCGCAGCCTCACGTTTTCTGACCATAGAAAATGCTTCATTAAATATTGGGCCCAATGATTTTTCTACCGATGTTACATTCATTACACCTTTTCCTGATTTTATTTCAATTGACTCTCTAATTAGTCTAGTTAATCTGTTGCGGTTGCATAACGCGATGCGTTTACATCCTTCCCAGTCTATTTCATGACCCGTTTCCTTCGAATGCCTAGCTAGGTCTGATCTTTGAATGTGTCCATATTTGCAGGCTGTCTTATGTTCACCTCTACGAACCTTTATAGGTCGCATGGTTTCGCCTATATACCTGAGATTACATTCTTTGCAAGGTATCGCATATACTCCTGATGTCTCGAGGGGTTCTACTCTTTCTTTTTGGTTAGGTAGTTTATTGCCTATAGTAAGCGATTGTCTTAAAACTGTTTTAATATTGTATTTAGCTGCTATTATTCTAATTTTCCTGCTCAATTTAGAATCAGGTAATACCATAATTTTGTGCTTATCCGGTTTCGTTTCCTTCTTTACTTTGTTTATTATATTATTGTTAAATCTCTGTAACATCTCATCTATTAATCTATCTATTATACTTGACGGATAGCTATTTAGTTTGAATATTTCTTTTAATCTCCTCATTTCCTTATCTCTATTTTCTATATCCACTATTCTAAGACTTCTTAATATCATGGATTTAAGAATGCCTATTTTCATTCCATATGGGTGATTTGATAAGAAATTAAGAAGTAGTCCTGAATAAGTCTCTTTTCTAAAAATATCTCTTTCCAATCTGGAACCATTCCGTTTTATTTTCACATCCAAAAAGGGTAATTCATCATTATTCTCTTTTTCCAATGTAAACTTTAATTCACCTAATTGGTTGGCTAATTCAAGGAATTTATTTAACTCATTATCCCCATGATTCCAAATTATAAACATATCATCCAGGAATCTTACATACAAGTTTGGCTTAAGAGGAGATTTTAACAACAGATTTTTTTCAAAATAGTGCATAAAAATATTAGCAACCGGGACTGATAGTGGTTGTCCCATAGGGACACCTTTAACTTGTTTATAAAATTCATTTCTGAACTTAAAGTAGGTGGAGGACATACAAATATTTAAAATTTCCATAATACTACTTAACATCATTTTACTACCTTCTATTATCTCTGGGAACTCTGTTAAACAACGCTTCACACTTTCTAATGCTGCTTGTACCGGGACATTAGTATACATCGATACAACGTCCAGGCTAGCCATTCTATCATTATCATTCAAGTTATATCTACTAATAATGTCAATAAAATGATATGTATTTTTAAAGTATAATCTAAGAAATAAGTATATTTTCTAATTCTGTTGCATAGAAATTTCGACAATCTATATGTTGGTGAGTTTTGTACATTAACGATTAATCTAAGTGGATTCCCCTGTTTATGAATCTTTACTAGACCATAAACTCTCGGAGGGACTGTGTCACGTTGTATTAATGAATTCCCGAGTCCTGGTTCTAATTCCTTCGACTCAATCATTCTATTAATTATAGTCTTAACTTGTCCTTGTAACTTATCAGATGGATCTTTATTTATTTTATTATAGACCTCTAAATTATTTAATTGTTCATACACTTTCAATTCATAATCTGACCGATTCATAAGTACCGTTGCACCACCTTTATCTGCCTTGAGGCATATTACTTTATTGGATAATAATTCTGTTCTTAAGTGTTTTAGATCATAACTCTGCTTGCATCTCACCTCTTTGTGCTCTAACACCTTTTAAGAGGAAACCAAAATGTGATAGATAGACGGATATATAGATAGGCCTATGGGTAGATTGATAGGTTTATTCTATACACATAATATATATATATATATATATATATATATATATATATATATATATATGACTCACACTGTTGCTTATATTTATATATATATGTTTTATACATATTTATATGTATTTTATATATTTATATAAGGTGTGAATAAATAAATATACAATTTGATTAATTGGTAAATAAAAAAAACAGTAAAAAAAGAATAAAATAATAATTTGAAATATGCAAACGTATATATATATATATATATATATATATATGTAGGATTAGGGATGTTGGTCTCATACTGTTGCTTATATTCATATATATGTTTTTATACATATTGACATGTATTTTATATATTGATATAAGGTGTGACTAACGTAATAAATAAATATATAATAAGAATAGAAATTATTCATATTTAATAATTATCAATGGTCCTTTTTCTCTTTCTCTCTCTATTTATATATATATATATATATATATATATATATATATATATATATATATATATAAAGGTTTTACGATATTATATTTAGATATATATGTATATAGATATAATGAATTATTTTAGTCATATGAGCAAATATTCTTATGCAATTAGTTCCAATAGTTGATTAACTTCGCAATGTGCTTACGTTTAGCTTTTTGAAAAACGTTAGTTGTCCAGGCTATCTCTATCTTTCTCTCTTTAATCGTTCACCTAAGCGTCGATATAACATTCACTCTCCATCCATCTACGTTGCTTGCTGCTCCATATTTGAACTAATTTGTTGCTATGTGCGCAATACCTCACACACCATTGTATACATTGGAGTTCCCGGCTTTAAATAAAATACAGTATATGCTAGTCAAGGTTTTAGTTTTAGCATTTTAAATTTTGATTACAGTGACATAGTAGCAATACAGTTATAACAAATAACAAAAGGTTCGATACTGTCTCTCTCCCCTAAAATATTCTGCATACGAGATGAGATGAGGTATAGGTGAGGTAATGATTGGTCTGCTAATTATAAAAAGTTATATATTGAGTTTAGTTACTGAGACAAATTCTATGATTAAAATAGTGTTGAGTCAAATATATATAAATAGAATGGTTTTGGAACGAGGTTACCACATTTGCTTAAATCTGCTATTGTGATCAGTGTTGTGTTGCCTGATGATGGTGCTGGAAAATAGGCACCGAAACGTCGCCAGTAAACAAAGATGTGATAGAACCGCATTTCCAATTGAAGTAAAAATGAGTCAACCCGATCAAAGACAAAACAAAATTGGAAATAGTGACAAATCGGATCTTTGTGTAACTGCCCGTGTACAGCTATTACCCGCGTACGCAAAACGCGGCATTGATAACCTGAATGCTTACACACCGCAAAACATTGAGTTCAA
>JAQBSW010007873.1:0-37773 GCA_029291075.1 Eudiplozoon nipponicum
AGGATAAGCCGGCTCCACATTTCATGGAGTTTCTTGGGAATTTGGTACAAGTGGTGTCCCCTCACCAATCGGCTTTTTGATCGAGGACGCACCTCTAGCCTTTGCACATCCAAGCGCAGTCTGCAAGGCAGCAGTAAGTTGTATGGTTGCCGGTGGCTGTTGAGAGCTCATTCGCCATTCGGAAGTACGGGGTACTGTCCAGGAGTCCATGTAATCCTGTGGCTGTTGTCCCCTTTTGTGGCGGGGAACACACGCCGAGTCATGGTGCCGTCATCGGGCTCATGTGGTATTTTATAGGAGATCCGATTGCCGGTCGGAAATCCACCACGCCCTGGTGACACCACCGCCATGGCCCCGTTAGCCCATGCACGATCGGCCATCGAAACATGGTTGACACCGTCGTACCACGTTGAGGAGGGGATGGTCTTTACGACGGTTATGATTTATTTCCAATCTATTCGAGATTTCTTTCTACAATACTTTGGTATCAATTTTCATCATTGGTTTTATTAAGAGCAAATATTTCAAAAACTCCATACTGCAGTTAAAAATATTCTAAAGAATTGATTGATTGTTAATAAAAGCATATATGTTTTAATGTGTCCTTTTCTAAATTTGTTACATATCGTCTAATAAGTAAGTGCTTCATATCCTAAACTAATATTGCATATACTGAAATTTTTTTTACCTTTCAAATAAATTTACGTTACTCGATTAAATGTTTTAACAATATGAAATTAAATTGTTTAACTTATTCCAGTAAGACTAATTAATTTATTACATATGTCCACAAACTTCATCTGTCAAAAAAATATTTTTCGCCAATTTTAATGTGTATATATATATATATATATATATATATCATTATATATATATATATATATATATATATATATATAGAACGTGACATTGTCATATTCACATATCAGTAACAGTTAATATAATTGTGTGACTGAGTCTAATGAAAAAGATAAGGAATGTATATTAAAATGAGGTAATTCATTAGCAGAATGTAAACATTACCAAAAGTGCTGAATAGAGATTTATTTTTTTACTTGCTAGGAATGGGATTTGGACGATTCAATAAGAACCAATTTTACTTCATTATAAATCAAATTTATTGGCTCAATATCGGACACTATATTTAATAGAAAATTTAATATTATCTTGATATAAAAGAAAGATATTTCCTTTTATCCCAGAAAATATTTTAATAAGTTCACAATAAGTAAATTTGCTACTCTTTCCGAATTTTTTTCCCAATTCCCACGGAAAAAAATTCTTTTTTTTGTAAACCACTGTAATTTATTTAAAATGTATGAAATATGGAATTTCTAAGATCTTAAAGGGAAAAAGAAATCATTTTCTAAAAATTTTCACAAAAACTATCTATTGAAAATTATTCTATCAAATTTTTACATTAAAAATATTTTAATAATGTAAAATGAATATGCAAACAATGAGTTTATCCCAGTGAGAGTTAAGTATAACTGATACTATTTGTAAAAGTAGAGCTGAAAAATGATTTTCAAACATAACGATTTTCTATTTTGCGAAATAAATTCAATTTCCATTTATCGCTAATAGAATCTAAGTAGATTCAATTGCTCCTCATATCTATGTTCTGTGTTTGTTCGATCTCTGATAAAGATTCAGCGACTTAATGTTTTAACATTGCAATATTGCAAATTCTACAAATGCATATAATCCAAAATTTTTGCATAAAATTCATAAAATATTGTCTCTTCTAGATAAATCTTATTTTTTTATGTGACCTTACAGAAATTGGTCACAAATCTCATATTAAGTGAATGCATTTAAATGTTCCCATCGAAAGCGTAACTCGAAATTATTTACCGTTGAAATATATGCACGTACTAAATTAAATTACACAAATATGTAGGATATAATATATTATAAACGACTGATTTATCATTAGGTTATCCCTAAAATATTGCAATATGTATTAACCATATAAAATCATTTATTATAAATTGTTTATTATACCTTAGAAATTATGAATTTAACTTCAGGATAATTTACCTCCAACAGGTCGCCTTCCGTGTATTAAAATCAGAATGCTTAGAAAACAATTTATCAAAACATCCATCTGTACAACCAATTCAGAGCTCGGTCAAACAGTACAAAAGGTTAATCTTTTTATTGAAAATAGACTAGCTAATCCTTTTATATACATATACACATCGACATTGAGGTTTTGCTGAAATATGCCTGTGTAAAATTGATAAATGAATAAACTACGCGAAACAAAATATGCTAACAAAAAGACTAATTTGCTGCACCGTCTGCGGATTCCTTATTTATTCTTAAATTTTCACTTGCAATAGTGTCAAAGGAATGGTATCAAATCATGTCTAGTTCTAGCCTTAAATTTTTACCAACCCGCATAACTCGTAGCTGTTGGCGATAATCAACTGGATTTCACATTCATGCTTCATAGATTTGCACCAAAATATGCATGCTAATTAAATGCTTAAATTGTATTGTAAACACAGTTAAATTGGAAAGATCGTAAAATTTTAGGTTCACAAATTGAGAGTAAGATTTAAACGAAACACACTACGGTTTCGCAAAATCCATGAATACTTTGATTTAAAAATATTTGAGTTTAAGAAAGATGGATTTCAAAACAAGTCAATAATATGAATAGTTCTTTTTACATTTCAACGAGGAGATTGTTTTTCCTGTTTAATAATATCGTTACCAGAAGGAGAGTGTAATTTAAACAAGCTAATGCTACAATTTTGGAATCTGATAAAAGTTTACCATGCAGACGATTTCAAGGGTAGGAAACGGACTTAAAATGCAATACGTTTGGTGTGCATCGTTTTATATAAAGAATGACAGTTAAATACTGATTGTTGCGGAGAACTAATATATATGCAATTATGTATTAGGTGTTGCGAACCTAGTAACAAATTAGTTCAGTTGTGATCAGAAGGATAAACAAAAGGCAGCATGAACGGAAAGTATAATCTCATGTACATTCGTTTCGTGCTTACGAATGTACATGAGATTATACTTTCCGTTCATGGTGCTTTTGGTTTATCCTTCTGGTCATAACTGCACTAATTTGTTATTAGGTTTGCAACACCTAATACATACTTGCACATATATTAGTTCTCCGCAACAATCAGTATTTAACTGTAATATATTGAATTGAATGATGTCATGCCTACCGCGAAATGTGATAACTGATATCGATGAAGGCCAGAGTGTATGGTTTAACTGGAGTAACAGGTGTTCGGAAATTGTTGTAATTCTTAATTTGGGTGAACTTTAGCATAAATTTATATCCATCAGGTTGGTATCATGTACCGACTCGGAAACCATAGTGTTAATATCCGGTACTCATCGATTTCAAAAATGGGTATAAGCTACTAACACAATAGCCATAGTGTTAGTATCCTTTACAGACTCGGTATATATATTATATAGTGTGAGTTAGCGTTGAAGTCACATTTTCGTAGACTTTATATGATGTTAGCTTCACTATTGCAGGTTTACACATTCGTCTAGGAGATGGTACCGTCCTATTATCTCACATTCTTGACCAAAATATATAGTGGTTAAAGGGCGTAATACCGGCTCCTATTGATGAGTCGCCAGTAAGCACGAAACGAATGTACATGAGATTATACTTTCCGTTCATTCTGCCTTTGTTTTATCCTTCTTGCCATAACTGAACTAATTTGTTACTAAGTTCGCAACACCTAATACATACTTGCTTATATAAAGAATGTTTAGGAAGAATGTCAAATTTTTTTATTAGGTCGTTTGTCTTTTTAACTCCATTTTTAATATTTAATTCGTTCGTCCACTGAGGATTGCCGTTAAATTGTAAATCATTAACAAAGTATAAGTTTATTTCTATTTAAAACTGGGTTAAGCTGTACGCTAAATGTATATTGGCAGCCGCGGACCAGTGCTAATTCATATTAAAGTGTCAGGAAAGCTCAGTGCTACAAATACGGTGTAAAAAGGTGTCACTTCGACAAAATTATTTTCTAAATTATTATAAACTGCCTCTTTATTTGCTCTGGAAAGGTGGGTTGATATTCCCATTTTATTATGCTCTTGTGAGACTTAATTCTTGTTATCCTTGCTGAAGTATTGTTGCATTTTGCGCGAATACTGATTGCATATGTAAACAAGGCTAATTTCGTTACCATAACATAGAAATTTTTATCGATTGCTGATAACTTCCTTTATTGATGAGCTATCAAACATTCTTTAGAAAGCCTTGGCTAATATTAGACATAGAGGGAAAATTGGTGCAACGCTACCAAAATTTTATTGTCCAATTTTATTAAAACAAATATATACATCATAATTGCTTTGCGAAACTTGTTTCTCGAAAGTTTTGACTGATGTCAGAGATGAGAATACGTCTTCGTTTCCAATCTTAACTATAAATAAATAAATAGTTTTAATACTTAAGTAAATGAGCAAAGGAAACATCACCCAGCAGTTTCCACAAGGTTTCTGTGTGTGCAACAAATATTTGTGGAAACCATGCCATTAAATATTGTCCATCGGTAATATTAATCAAGTAAAAAAATTTCATTCGCATTTTTGGGCAAACTGTGAATTGCTCGTGTATATAAACAAAACTTTCTAGAACCAATTTGCACGTGCCTTACAAATACATTCGTTACCAATGAAGTATTATTATGATTTTTTACATGCTTGTGAACTTCGTATATTTAATCAGATATAACTGCAGACATGGACGTTTATGCATACTTTATAACGTCATACGCCATTTTATTGTCTGATCTATCAATTATTACATGTGGCATTTTGTTCAGAAGCGATTATTCAAAATGTCTGTTAATTTCATTTTCATTTAAATGTAGACAAACTACAAAATTCTTATTTGGTGCACTTTTTAGCATTGGGACATAATGTAATGTAATATTACATCGAATTCACAATATATTTGACGGTTTCGAAGAAGAATCTCATGATTATTTTTTCTGCAGACGAAAGGAAATATACCATGTTTGATTGTCATGCATATTTTCTACATTTTGGACTGATGCATATATATTTCTGCACCTTGTTAATGTGGAATGTTTTTCTATGCAAACGAATCTTCTATTTTGGTTCTTGAAATACATTGTGTTGGTACCATGTACTTACGCGGAAACCATAATTTTGGTATCATGTCCTGATTCGGCAACAAGTGCTGTTACTATGTTCCTTTATGGTACCGTAATGTTGATATCAGGTACTGACGCAAAACCCATAGAGTTGGTACTCTTTACGGATTTGGTATATATATAATATACTGTGAGTTGGCTTTGAAGACGTATTTTCAAAGACATTGTATGAAGTTAGTTTCACTACTGCAAGTTAACACATTCGTATAAAAAATTATTCCGTCCAATTGTCCCACATTTCTCACCAAAATATATAGGGAGTATAGGGTGTAATATAAGCTCCTACTGATGAGCCTTCATGAAGCACGAAACCATTGTGCACATGAGATTATACTTCCCCCGCATGCTGAATTTTTTTAGCCTTTGGGCATATTTGAACTAGTTTGTTATAGAGTACGCAATAAATAATATATAATTGTATTATAGGCCCTGTATATATATATATATATATATTTGTTCTAAGCAACAAATTGTTATCAACAGTTCACATAAATATACAAAAATATTTATATGTCTAATCCGAAACGCTGAATAGAATAAACAATACAAAACTGGCTTTAATTTGAGTATGTCCTGTGCTGTTGACTTTGGCCTATTGGTTGAGTTGGCTCTCTCACAAGTACTGTTTCTTTTATAATTAATAATGCAGCTGTCCTTTCATAGGCATTCTTACATTTCCATTTATTACATAAATTTCGCATTGTTTATTGTGGGGCTGTAAATTGGTATCATGTTCAGTTAGTTAAGACAAGATTAAAGTTTAATTTTGTTATTCAATTTTTTTGAAAATAATTGTTCTTGTTTTAATAGGTCAAAACTAGTAACTCACATAGTCTATTTCGTTTATTTGTCCATTAGTATCGTAAACTGTAATGAAGTGCGTTAGTGCTTGAACGCATCTTCAGCATGTTTGTAGCTAGGATTTACTGATTCATAAAATTGGTTACTGTTTTTCGACATTCACCTGAAAGTCACTCAGGTACATACACGAATTTCTGTCATCTACAAGGCCTTTAACTATATTTTGTTTCAAATACCAGACTACATACAAAGGGTTAAAACTCTGAATGCTTTAATAAAACTTCTGAAATGCGCCTTACACTTTCTTTAAAAAAACACCGTAATTTTACACTCTTTTATACAAGAGATGAAACTCTAAAAAATTGGGGCCAGTAATGGGCTCGTGTAATGAGGTAACCTCTTTCTTCCATGAAATACATTGGTACATACATTGTAAAAAGGATATTACACTATTTAGTAAATAAAGTATATAAATCTAAACGTTTCTGAGATAATTCAATATTTAGGCGAATTATTTTCAAACGCTATGTTAATATCGTTCCAAATGTGTATTTTTTTATGGTTCGGCATTACTATAAATTTAAGAAAAGATAACGGACTGCATACATAACTTTAACATCCTATTTTAAACAGTGTTTCAAGTTTGTTGAAACTATTCCAAGCTTGAAAATAACTTCTGACAAAATATGAAATTGACATACGCAACAACGCGAAGTATTTGGACAAGTAAATATATGAACTGAATGAAATATGTGAATATCAAAACCTAATTTCAGAATTGCCAAATTGATTAATATGCCTAAGTAAATGAATATTGGAAACATAATGATGATGCAAAGAGTTCAAATTGAGAAAGTTTCCTATTCGATTACTGATAAAACATGTTATGTATTCTGTAAAAAAGTATTCTAAAGTTTAATTTAATTCAGTCCCAAACTGTTGTCTAGCTACTGAAAAGATATTTATTCTAAATATACATTCCTTAAATTAACTACATAAAAAATAAATAAATTTCATAAATTCTTCCCGCAAAGAGAAGACAAACCTTTAGAAATTAACAACAATGAAAAATTAACTAACTACTGGAAATTATAATGATCTAGGAAATACTTCAAAACACGAAGATGTCAACGGAAAATGAATGTTGAATCGTTGTAATCTTACAGTAAGATTAATTCTTAAAATATATAAAGTTCACCAATTTTATATTAAATTTAGAAAGCAATGTTTTCTTATGGAAAAATCTTAATTTTGATCTGTCTTTACAGAGATTGGTCACAACTCTCAGCTTAAGTGAATACATTTAATTATGTATTAGTTATTGCGAACCTAGTAACATATTAGTTCAAATATGGCTAAACGGATAGACCAGAGGCATCTCACGAAACAAACTGATGAAGGTCTACAGTGAGATAGGCCGAAATATTTTATTAAAAGAAAATTACTGGAACAATGAAAGCTGCGTTAGTCAAAATGCAGATCAGGTAATTTCAATTAATCCAGGTGCGCAAAAACACAACTCCTTCAAGACCAGAGGCAGCATGAACGGATAGTATTATCTCGTGCACATTCGTTTCGTACCAGCTAGCGACTCATCTATGGGAACCGGTATTACTTTCTTAACCTACTATATATTTTGGTTGGGAATGATGGAAAATTGGTCTATTTTTTTCATTTTATATGCATAAAAACATCGGCGTCGAGTTTTTGCCTAAAATTACTTGTGCATAATTTATAAGTGTATCTTCTACGCCAAATACACTACGCTAACTAAAGGACAAATATAATTTTGTGAATTCCTTTTGCTACTCAAATTTGCTTTTGTGATTTTTCTCACAACATCAGAATCAATTATTATCTAATTGTGACCTTAAACTACTTGGCACATGTATGAAAGCGCCAGCTGATGACCCACCCCACAATTTCACGTGCTATATATATATATATATATATATACATATATATATATATATACCTATATATATATATATATATATATATATATATATATATATAGTACCTCTATGCTGCACAGTCATTGCAAGAGCAATACGTCAAACATAACTGAAAATATATTCATAATGATTGCATGTGTACTTATTAAAATGCAGGTTTTATACTATTTTTCAACACTAATGACAAAAATTTTTTATTGATGAGATTAAACTTTCAGTAAGCCGAATAAGGCAAAAAATATACTGAATTCGTTCAACTTTAATTGTCATCCTACTGAAAAATAAAAAGTAGCTTGATTAATCGAATGAATTTTAATTAGTTTGTACTAGGATGAAAAACAAATGGAAGCTGTAATTTAATTTAGCTAATAAAGCCAAAGTTTAAATATGAATGCGAATAATAAATTTTACATTATTGCCTATACAAGAGTAGAGAAAGTCAAAATATTACACCAAAATATAACTACAATTTTAAAATATATTGAGCAAATGACGGCCTAATACAATCAATTTTAATCACTACTGCGATCTTGATATAAACACCTGATCCATTATGTACATGCATTTGTCAGTTTAAAACTAAATATTGTATGTAACCAGTTGTCGAACAACATAACAAAACTACCGCCAGCTGCAACGCACTGACGCGTTCGGATAACTATTATCATCATCCGAGTACGCGACGGCAAACTTTGACTATCGAGGATCAAACCACATTGAATATATATGGAACTCAAATTTAGATATGCGGCTCTCACCTCTAACAGTCTTGCACATTAAGCGACTTTGAAGCTGTCATTTCCATTTCGGTGCGAACATTAACTGTTTGCAGCTTTCGCCACATATACATATATAGGCAAAACAATTTAACAATAAGTGATTGCACGGGTGGTGGTACCAATGCTTTTAATCAAGTTCGCGAGATTGAAGTAAACACCGACCCCATTTGTATTTAACCAGTCTTCGAACAACATAACAAAACTACCGCCAGCTGTTGTTCGACAAGCTGGTTAAATAATAAGTTGGTGTTTTCAAGCGCAAATGACTACAAAAGATTTTACCACCCTTGCGCAATCAATTATTGTATATATATGTATATGTGGCGAAAAATACAGGAAAACTTATTAATGTTCGTGACTGAACAAAGAAAATTGTGCGGCGTGAGTCAAGTTCAATGGTATGCAAGACTGCAAGAAATTGAGAGCCACATATCTAAATTTGGTTTATATAGTAATGCAGTTTGATGATTTTTATCAAATGGAAAGAGTCAAAACACGTCAGTGCGATATTACGTATGTTGTTCGACAACTAGTTAAATACAATGGGATTGGTGTTTACTTCAAGCACGCAAACTTGATTTAAAGAATTGTTACCACCACCCGCGCAATCAATTATTGTTTAAATTGTATTGCCTATAAATATTGTATGGTAAGGAAAAGGCAATTCATCCAGAAGACAGGTTTTGTCCTTACTCGGTACTCATCACGTTCTTTCCAGAATTTTCCGCGGGGAATGTTCGAACCTGGGTACGTCTGTAAAAGGCAATTCAACATATTGACCAGTTTCGTAATTATTGGGAACTCATCACGTATTGGAAAAAAGTAATTCATCCAGTACAATTATATATATATATATATATATATATATATATATATATATATATATATTCATATATTTAGCGCAACCTTTGTGGACTTGATAAAAATTAAATCCATTCTTTTCGACTGGTCACGTTAAAGTAAAGCCATCATGTGTTAGACGAACTGCAGCGTTTCAATCTTTCATCGTGTCACGATAGAAAACTGCCTGAGGCGGATAAAAACGCAGAATATTTATAATATCTATAAATAATAATTAAAACTTACAGAATATGTACTTAAATACAATGTCGGCTGCACAATTACTATACAGAAATGAAAAAGGTTTAGCAGGGCTTCCTCTCATCCAAATGATCACTATAAATGTCTGAAATGCGATACTGTGAAACTGGTATAATGATTTGGTTCCTAATGCAACCTATGTCAAAATATGTATTATTCAACATTTGAAGAATGCAAAACGAACTTTAAGGAGGAAATATTTAACACGTATTGTGTAATCAATAATTGTTGATATGGTAACAAATGGTTTTCAAAATATGTTGCGAAATTAGAACAGCAACCATCATTTATCTTACTTATAAAACCATTGATGGAGTGGATGATAATAACATTTATTTAAATTACTATAATCAAGGTTGCGATATTCATATAAACACTTCACCAATTAAGTACATATATTTGTCAGTTTAAACTAAGAATTTTATAGTGGAGAAATGGCAATTCATCCAGTTTCCATACTATAAAATTCTTGGTTTATATTGACATGTGTAAGGAATTAATGGGTCAGGAGCTTATATCAAGTTCGCAATCTTGATAATAGTTATTGTTATCACCGTCCGGACAACAAATGTACGTTTAATTATAAAAATGTTAATTTCAATACCACTTCCCCACGTACTGTGGTGTCTGTTCAGTAATGACAGATTGCGAATATTTAGTTAATACTTTGGGTCTTAATAGATGTCATATGAGCTCCAACTAAAAAAATAAAAGACTGACCGAATTACTTTAGTTAATATATGACTGAAAATTATATGTAGCGTGTGACAGGGTGTCTCAGTTGTTAGAGCTTCAGATTCCGATGCAGGCGTTCCAGGTTCGAGCCCTGTTCGTGGCGGATTCCGGCCAGTACGTGATGAGTGCCCAATAAGGACGAAACCGGTCTACCGAATGAATTGCCTTTTCTACACTATACAATTCTTAGTTTATACTGAGGAATGTATGGACTTAATGGGGCAGGTGTTTATATCAAGATCGCAACCTTGATTATAGTAATAGTTATCACTGTCCGCGCAACCAATATTTGTTTTTTTATTTAAATTAAGTTTACGAGCTTGAAATAAACAAAAATTACTTCATATGTATTTGTCAGTAAAAATTAAGCCTTTTACAAGTTAGTAAAGACAACTCACCCAGGAGACCAACTTCGTTTTTGTTGAGAATCACTGTCCAGAATACTTCTGCGGATGATGATCGAACAAGTACACATGCACTTCGGACATTGAGACTCCATCTACTGCGTCATTCTGTCGCACATTATGCATAATTTTAAATTGTATTGTTTTAAATTGGAAGATTTTTGGTGTCTAATTGGAATTTTTGTCTTAAAGAGAAGCCAAATATTTTCCACATGAAGGAAAGGTTAAGTAAAAGCATATGTTAATATATGACTTAAACGTAGTGTGCGGTAGGGTGCCGCAGTGGATAGCGTTCCAGACTACAAAGCAAATTTGCATAGGTTTGGTATCCGCTAGCGGTAAAATTCGGGATATTATTTAACGAGTTCCAAATAAGGAGGAAATTGTTTTTTTCGGATGAATTGCCATTGTTACCTAATCCAATTTTTAGTTTATAATAAAATATATAATAATAGCGCTTATATCAGGCTCACTACTTTGGTATAAATAACAGTTATTGTCACTCGCGCAATTAATGATTATTCACTTTTATAAACTGTACATATGTTACGAAATCTGCAAAACATTAACGTTCGTGACTCCATTGATATTGTGCAGTCGACATTTACAGTTAAGTACAGTATATGAGTGATCACTAGATTAGAAATCAACCTATACAATATTTCAAGTATGTATTAGGTGTTGCGAACCTAGTAACAAATTAATTCACCCAAATATATAGTGGTTAAAGGGCGTAATACCGGCTCCTACTGATGAGTCGCCAGTAAGCACGAAACGAATGTGCATGAGATTATACTATCCGTTCATGCTGCCTTTGGTTTATCCTTCTGGTCACAACTGAACTAATTTGTTACTAGGTTCGCAACACCTAATGCATACTTGCATATATATTAGTTCTCCGCAACAAACAGTATTTAACTGTTATATATCCAATATTTCGTCACTTATATAAGCACTGCTGTTTGACTCTCATAAATATGTGGGCCGTCGTACTCTTGTGGTCATTATGGAAGGGCGAAACTCATCGGTAAGTATGACCAACGGTAGTTTTTATGATTTGTGACTAGTTTGATAAACTGGGATTGTAGTTTATACCAAGTTCATAAACTTGATTTAAAAGTAGCTATCATCACTCGTGCACTATCTGACTGCTTATTAATTTTGTGATCCCAATAACGCCAAACCCTGTATTCAATTTTAAGTTTACAGTGAAAATTTTTTTTTTTTAATTCTACCATCATTTCATGTATCAAGAGGACATATGCTTGTGGAACGGTCTCTGTTCTATAATGACGGATCGGTGGTACCTATTTTAATATTTAAGTCGTAAGTGATGCCAAATAGGCTGTAGTTAGCATATAACTGGAAATTGATTGCGCTGTGCGCCATGCCAAGCTGACGCAGTGGATGGGAATCAAAACGCCGAATCAAAAATGTCCTGCTTGAGCCTAGGTCACAATAATATTGGCAAAACTTGATTAATGCCAACAGAGACGACACCGTTTTCTTTTTGAAATGTATTTGCTACCGTCTGTAATTTTTTATTTATATTAACAACAAATATATACGTACTAAAATCCTGTATTAAAGCATTTAAACAGTATAACTTATCAAGATGGCATGCTGTTCTTTCTGCAATGATATAACGCGGATTGCAAGTCAGGACATTAGATATAATGAGTTATAAAACAGTCTCCTTCTAAATGAAAGTCTCATTAAAAAAATTCAATATATGAATGAAATATTCGTTTCGAGGACTTCACGCTGCAATTCTGGAAACCAATTGATGAGTGCCTATTATTTAAGTAACCAATTAATTTTATGAGTTGAATGAGTTACGCTTAGCATTGTTAAGTGTATAGAATGTATAAACTGAAGAGGGAAAAACAGATGCACATACGATGAGAGAAACTTCCAAACAATATGAGCGTTCAACACTGCAATCCGCACTTGCGCTGTTTCCAAGTGAAGAACACAAAGTTACGCAAAAGGGTGAAACGAAAGACTACACTCGGAAAAATAGCACTCGTACACTAAACAACGAACAATTCGGACTGATGGTTAATTCTCAAGCCATTAATACATTAATGATCAGATCTCAGACATCACTTTGCAATACGGCGAGAATAACCTTTACGTGCAAAGAGGCACACACAGAGACACAAACGCATATATATTTACTAATCAGCCAAAACGAGAAATAGAATACCGAGTCAGATTTGTTGCCACCAAAATAATTAAATGAAAACCAAGAATGTATATAAATGAAAGATTTTAGAGCGAAGTTTAGTATTCTAGTTATCCACTTTGTTATTAATGTGGTTTTTCTTTCTTATTGTAAATATACTGTGTGTCGAGGCAATGCATTCGATAGGCAATGAACACTTAATAAAGAATATATATATATATATATATATATATATATATATATATATATATACTATATAGCCAAACACTATTTCTAGGTTAGCTTTAAATACTGAAATATTCTGTTATCTTGATTGGCTCACGGCGGTATTTTCTGTCATGCAGTTACAAAATGGAAAAGCAATATATCATAAATAATATGATTATTATTCAACAGAATTCCCAATTTACAATTATATCAGCATGATAAATGTTCACCTAAATCCAAAGAGATTAAATTGAAAACTTGTAAACATTTTCATCAAAATTAGAACGTAAATGTACTCAATAAATAAAATCTAAATATGACTTTGCATGAACTCCTGCTTGAATGAAACTAACCCTACAATTGTGGATTTGACCGCATTTTTCTTGTGCGGGACAATTGATAGCACTCATAGGTCGGTAAAATCTTGAACTTCCCTCATCTTCAGATGATGTAATTTTTGGCCTCAATTGATGGGTTCTCACTTGTCCCTTCTTCTTTAAGCCTTCAATTAGCTGATTGTCTGAAAATGACGTTGGATCAAGATTTTCCATTGTTCCTGGACCGATATTTCGAGATCTCATTTCCAATCTCATCTTCAGGGTTGACACAATACGCACAGGAGTAAAACACAACTTGTGACAAATGTGGTATCCTCATTCAAGACAGATATATTTATACCCATTTTAATTCTAAAATTATTTTTTAATTGTCTTCCTAATATCCGGTCTTCATACCTAGTCTCTAATACTCAAATGTATACAAAAACTTATCCCTGTCCCCCTCTGCGCACACAACTACCTATAAACATGTGTATTTTACTAAAGTTACATTTATTGAATACCTATAAGTACACTTAATGTATTGATAAAACCGCCTATCACTGATATCTATATTTTAATTGCTGTTCCGGACGCATAGAAAGATCAACAAATTTTGAATTCAATATTGCAGTAATCCTCACATGCCCCCCAGTTCACCTAATTCCATCCAGCTTGCAATCGGTTATAGATAGAGAGATTAAAAAACTATTGAAAGTCTATAGAGTATTATTCTATCATTTTGACAAGACCGAATACGGAGTTTACACTAACGAAATCGTCTCTCAGCCAAATACACATTAATACTCATATCCTATATAAATTAGT
Organism: Eudiplozoon nipponicum; assembly: GCA_029291075.1. Classification (NCBI taxonomy): domain Eukaryota; kingdom Metazoa; phylum Platyhelminthes; class Monogenea; order Mazocraeidea; family Diplozoidae; genus Eudiplozoon; species Eudiplozoon nipponicum. The sequence goes on from JAQBSW010007873.1 coordinate 14,502, forward strand.
TTCTCCATTTAAATATCTGTGTCCAATATACCTATATAATAAATTGTATATTTAATTACTTATTCATAATTACATATATACTCACTTCTTATAAAACATCCATATAATTCCATAGGCTATATATTATGTATATATAGATAAGCATATAAGCAACCATGTGGGTTCTTCCCACATCTTTTATAAATATCTATATATCCTTCATATATATCTATATATATATCATATACTTACGTGTATACCTTATATATATATATATATATATATATATATATATAAAATCAGCAATCTTTTATATTTAAATTTTATTTTTAATTATTTATATTTATATATACACCACCCACATCTTATAAAATATCCATTTATACATACGTCCACACGCTATCTATGTATATATAGATAAGCATATAAGCAACCATGTGGGTTCTTCCCACATCTTTTATAAATATCTATATATTCATGATATATATATATATATATATATATATATACACGTGTATATACCATATATATAATATGAATCTCATACAAGCAACACTGTGAGTCCCGCAATGGATAAATTATATCAGTCAAAATGCTTTTGATAATATTTATATATCTCTTTTATTGTCTATCTATATACCCCTATATATATATGTAGATATTTATAAGCAATTGAAATGGGTTCTTTGAAATTCAACCACTTACAATTTCTCCTTGAGTGTATAGTATATATACTAATTTTACTCACAATTTATATGTATATTTAAATATCAAAGCATATGTCTACCCGTCTACACCTCATATATATATATATTATATATATTATATATATATATATATATATATTATCATAATGCCTATTTCAATTCACATAAGCAACCATGTGAGCTTTTCTCACCTTATATATAAAATCTAAATATTCTTCTACATATATATTGTGAATATCTAAATAAGCCTTTAAGCAACCATGTGAGTTCACCCCACATCTTATATGAATATTTAGAATCATCCATATATATGTATCTGCGAAATATATACCCATATTTAGATAAACATATAAGCAACAACGTGAAATTCTCTCACATCTTATATAAATTGAAATGTTCATCATATATATATATATATACATATATAACTATAGCCATATTACCGCCCTCTAACTCCATCTAATTCGTTCTGTTTTTTTTCCCCTTTCATAGTCGCGGTCTCTTATTTAGATTTATTGTTAGCTCTGATTCCTCTAATCTACGTTTCTTTCCATTCGAGAAGGCTTCATTGAATATTGGGCCTAATGATTTTTCTACACATGTCATATTCATGACGTTCATTCCTGATTTTATTTCAATTGATTCTCTAATCAATCTGGTAAATCTATTTCGGTTACATAGTGCAATCCGTTTACAGCCGTCCCAGTTTATCTGATGACCTGTCTCCATTGAGTGCCTGGCTAGATCTGATCTATGACCATGTCTGTATTTGCATGCCGTCTTATGTTCACCTCTACGTACCTTTACTAGACGCATGGTTTCATCTATACACCTAAGATTACAATCTTTACAAGGTATCTCATAAACCCCTGATGTGTTGAGCGGTTCAATTTTTTCTTTCTGATTCGGTAACTTATTGCCTATTGTAACTGGTTGTCTTAACACTGTTCTTATGTTGTATTTCGTTGCTAATATCCTAATCTTTCTACTTAATTTGGAGTCTGGTAGAACCAGAGTTCTGTGCTTATCTTCATTCTGATTATCTAAATCTCCTGCCCGTTTCTTTTGGGTTATTCTTCTATTAAATCGCAATAATGTCTCCTTTATGATTTTCTCAGTTAATTTTTCCGGATAACCATTTATCCTGAATATTTCTTTCAATTTCATCAGTTCTTTATCCCTATATTTTAAATCCACTATTTTAAGACTTCTTATTATCATAGATTTTAGAATGCCTATTTTCATCCCAAACGGGTGATTAGAGCAATAATTCAGGAGGATACCAGAATAAGTATCCTTCCTGTAAATATCTTTCTCTAATGTCTGACCCATTCGTTTTAATTTTACATCTAGAAACGATAATTCTTCTTTGTTTTCTTTTTCTAATGTGAATTTTACCTCTCCTAGTTGATTAGCTAAATATAATTATCTGCACAATTAATTTTGTTACAAGCTGTGTTTTCATTCCGATGACATTGTATGTTACGATTTTGTAAATTTGTAACCGCACCACTTATTATATATTATGTTGCAAAGGTTCTATTTTGTTTATGGAAATAATTTTTCACGGATTATGATGATTTCGTTGATAATTGATTCATTTTTTGTCTAGGTCTTTCTGTTAGTCCATATTCGAACGACCTTTGAGATGATTAGTTTGGATAACATATGAGTGAAATATCCGTTTGTCGAGATTCACGCCATGCTCTTTGATACCATATGCCTAAAATGTTTTCATATTTTTCTGGCTTTGCTTAGCAAAGTAATGAGAGATGTACTGAATCAGCCTTGTTTTTTTAATTAATAATTTGGTATTTTATAGCCGACTTCTCCTCTTGTATGAGAACTGTTGAAAAAACTTCGTCAATGATTATGACATAAAACATGCAAAAATTATACTTAACATAAATCTATGAGAAAATGACCGTTAATTGTTAAATATTGCAGGTTAAATTGCATTGTACATGTGATGGAATACACGCTAAATATTTCACAGAATATGCTCGCATGTTTGATCCATTAACTGTTAATTGTGAAATGTCAGCACAGATTTCATTAAGTCGAAAATTGTCCTAAGTTATAATTGGCTAACGACTTAGAGAGATGCTAAAAGCATAACAAGGACGGCACTCTGCAGTTACCAAAATTTCTGCGTGAATGGATGTGCGCTCAGTAAAACAAAAAGCCTTGTTCTATATGAATAAATTGATTAGCCTAAATGAGCACTGTTATTAATTTAATAAAATGGCCACTATTAAATTGTAATGCTATACTAAAATATAGTTCTACATCTGTAACAATCAAGTACATCTACAGCAGAGACAATTTAAAGTTATAAGTATATATATATATATATATATATATATATATATATATATATATATATATATACATATATATATATGTATATATACATATATATATATACAAATATATGAACTATAATGGCAGGATATTATTACGAATATTTTGACAATATTAGCTGAAGATTAAGTCAGGTAGAAAAAGTAGTTCATCCAGTAGGCCTGCTTCGTTGTTATTGGGAACTTTTCAACTACAATACACAATTTGACTCGGACGGGAAATGAAACTCTGAACAATTGCTTCAGAATCTGAGTATGGATTCCATTCTATAGTAAAAGATCTGGGGTGCAAAGTACAACTTATTGTATTAAGCAATTCCAAATATGGCCCACCTGAACGAAAGTCTAATCATGAATATTTGTTGATACATGATTTCAAATTACATTAATTATGTGACACAGATGGCGCAGTGTATACAATCTCAAACTGTGAACCAAATGTACCCCTGTTCAAGACCCGTCCACGGCAAATAAATTAGAAAATTTATCGAGGGCGCAATAAAGCGCAAAGCAGTTTATTGTATAATTAGTCTTTATTATATTATGCGCTTTTTAATTTATATTAACTATATATATATATATATATATATATATATATATATATATATATATATATATATATATATATATATATATATTCATATGACAGTTAAGTTTATCAGTGTTCTTTTTGTTAATTTAATAATTGTGTTCATTTTCGGTTATTCATTTAATTGCTTTAGAAAAATCCTTTAATTGTTTTAATCTGAAACAGCTACACACACGTTCTCCGACTGGTTGTTTTCGGCATTCTCTGGTCATTAGATAGCACGTTTCTAGCGTTAACAAATTACAAGCACAAAAAATAAGGACCAATTACTCATTCATGCATATAGTTTTAATGAATTAAACTTTTTATTCAGAATATTTGTTGGGTTATATTCCATTTGAAAGTGTACAACATAATACAAGTTTGTGTTTCATGACTTTATTATATTTTGAGGATAGTTTTGAAATTGTGAAATCAATACTGTGTATCTTTAGCTTAGAATAAATCATAACCCAAAGCACGGTGGCAATAATAATATATTGTCCGAAAGAATATTTTGTGGCTTACTTGAATAAAAAAAAAGACTGGACACAAGTGGCGACGTCGCCAGATCCTTTCAAGTAACATACATCTTTCTGTGCCGAATTAATGAAACTTCCTAGCTTTTTTGTGAGTTGACAAATCTTTATTTGCCCTAAACAGTTACTTGAGGTTGACAAATAAATGCAACTTTTTTATATGCGTATTTTTTACATATTTACAGTTTCAAATTTATTCAAATTCAGTTAATATTTTTTAATAGTAATTTAATCCCTTTCCAAACCTCATTTATTTTTTTTTCTTATTTTAATTTTGTGTTGCTCTAGTAATAGACAGTAAGTGAACTATGATTAATAACAGGACAAAAATGAAAATGTAATTTTGATATTTTGTTTAAGTGGCATTGAGGTTCTACTTTAAGTTTATTTAATGTATAAGTATATAAAGCGAAGTTTTCATGTGATCAGGCATAAATTACTCAAGATTTAAAGAGATACACTAACAGTGTTTCTTTAATAAACATTGCTAATTTTATTTTTCAGTGTACTAAGCCATCAGTTTTGCGTTTTTAACAATCGTGTGACCTTTTGAAATAATTTTCTTTAAACACGTCTTAGCCATCGATTGTCGGTATTTTAGGTTTACCGGCCAGTTTCTTCAGTAGTTATAGTTCAATTGCGGCAGTAGTCGAGATTTTAAAATCCGGTATAATAGATAGACTCGGAGAAATGCTACAAAACTGTCACATAAATGGTTAAGAAATGCCATCGCATCTCCCGAAATATTCCTATCACTCGCCGCACCGACTGCACGTTTCCCAGCTATCATAGCACCACTGTTCGTAGGGTCCCAAATCCTCATCGCACCATCGGCAACACACAATGCACAGATCAGCACTCACAATACTAGCCAGTGATTTACAATGAGATCGGCGTTCCCCAATGACCACTACCAGTACCCGGTGCGTAAATCATCGTAAGTGGAGTCGCATACCTCGAAATTTCGCGTAGGTGTGTCAATGTGTTACGATGTGTGAATATCCTAGATGGCCCACATCTGGCTTGCCGGAAAATGAAGCTTAGAGCCATAAGCGGACAATTGCAGAAGAACTAAGGCTGACAAGTATTACTTATGTATTATAATCAAGATTGCGAACTTGATATAAACACCAGACCCATTAATTACTTACATATGTCAGCATAAACTAGGAATTGTATAGTGTAGAAAAGGCAATTCATCCAGAAAACCGATTTCGTCCATATTGGTAACTCATCATGTACTAGCCAGAATTTTCCACGAACATGGGTTCGAACATGGGCACGTCTGCTTAGAAATCTGGTGCTCCAACCGCTGAGCCACCCTGCCGCACTTTACATTTATTATAATCAAGGTTGCGAACTTGATATAAACACACCAGACCCATTAAGTACATACATTTGTCAGGATAAACTAATAATTGTATAGTGTAGAAAAGACAATTCATCCAGTAGACCGGTTTCGTCCTTATTGGGAACTCATCACGTACTGGCCAGAATTTGCCATGGAAAGGGTTCAAACCTGGGTATGACTGCTTAGGAATTTGGTGCACTAACCACTGAGACACTCAGCCACGGAAAATTCTGGCCAGTACGTGATAAGTTCCAATAAAGTTGTGTTATCAAGTAAACTGGTTTTCTAACTTTGTTCATCGAGGAGACAAGTTGGCTAGGCTACAAATGGGCGCTCGAACAGTGACTAACGTGACAGGTTCGTTTTATATATAAGGTTGGTTTCGAAAGGTAACTAGTGTCTTGAACCCATCTTTGCCTGGTATGTATACTTTCCGATATTATTGTGCTGTATTTAATTATATATCGCTTCTGTAAATGAATTCATTACGTGAAATATATAAAAGTTAATGGAATTATCATCCAAAGATACGACGTCCTTCGTCAAGAATGGTAATGCTGCATCTGTACGTGCACTAATTGCGTTCAACTCAGCAAACTTGTTGCCGATAAAAGGTACGGTTTGTTCAATTTATCGTCAAGAAAATGGTTTGCTTGTGTCTACGTTCAATTTTATCGCAAAAGGATGCTTTCATGAAGTGAGCAACTTTTCAAGAATGAATTATTCTTCTCAAGCTAGTGGTTCAACAGGTGCGCGTCTTGAATTCAATGATCTGTGTGTGCTAGAATTGAAAAATTAGGTCGTCACAAATACATTAGCTTATTGCACATGGCACACGTACTAATGTCATATTGCATATTAGGCCTAGATTTCCTGGTGAAGTATGGATTGATTATTGATACAGATAAGGTAATTTGCAAGACCTAGATAGAAAATTAATTGTACGCACATTTGTTTGTAGTGCCAATCGCCTAATATTTTCACTTAAGATCAATAACTCGATCGATATGCTCAACCACGATTACGTGAAATCGTCAACAGCTTCCAAAGATTATTAACATTAGCAGACTCATCAGTTCAACTAAACTAACGACGCGGCATCAATGTGCAACTGATGATCAACCAGACTTTGCTAGAGCTCGACATCTAGACCAGAAAAAACTACAGGCAGCCAAGGTCACCTTTGGTCAGAAGTTTCAGGACCATATCATTCGTCTTAGTCCATGTGCATCACCAACACATATGCAACCCAGGAAAAAGTTTGGTGATTAAAGATTATGTAGCGACTACCGTGTCATTAACTGAGTCATGGTCCTCGATCGATAGCCAATGAACAACGCATATGATAGAATCGATAAAGATGCCAAATATAAATGGGTCACTGTTCCTGATACTGAATCAGCATATCATTAAATAACTTTGAAGTGAAGAAAGAAAAATGAAGGCAGCCGTCATTATTCCTTTTAACTTATTTGCATATCTTCGAATGCCTTTGCTCTGGGCAATGCATCACATACATTGCAAATTCATGAAAGAGGAATTAAGGCAACTCCCGAGCACCCATTCTTCTTTGACGATATAATCATAGCATTTACAGACATTAAAGTGACGTTCGCTTGTATAGATCAGTTTAGTCTTGTCTTGAATATAAAAAAGTATGTCTGAGCGCAGAACCAAGTAAAGCGTCGATGCTAGACAATCAGATATGGCGTCATAAATGACCGAGAACACAAAGTTGAGGTTATCAAACAGATCCCGATACAAAAAACCACTAAAGAAATGCGCCGTTTCCTTTAAATATGTAACTGGTATCGGCCATTTATCCTTATGATATCGAAAACAAAAGTAAATCTGACAAGGCGACTCCATGGGCTTCAATCTTTATAGTCCAACTCGCGTCAGCGTTGGGACGCATCCAGTCAATTAACGTTTGGATTATTAGACGTTTGCTTGAGCAGAACACCATATTGCATGCTATACAGTTGAAAATACCATTTCAATTTTCTACAAACGCATTTGACATAGACCTGGATGTCATATTAGAACAAGAAGTCAAGTTTAAACTGCGTTCAATATAAATTTACTCTCTAAAAATAAAAGCCGCAGAAAAGAAACGTTCGGCTATGAAAATTGAACCATTAACACTGCACGAATCCCGCCTCCAATGTGGACGATAACTCTTATGTGATTCCTTCGGAGTGAACAAAGAGCTATTTAGCAAACAATCTGCCTCCGTTAGTTTCATGTGCAAGTCATCTAGAACGTAGTTGGCGATTGGTTATGCCACATTGAAATAAATTCAATTTTTTACCATAATGCCATATAGTCGTAGTGACAAGACATCCAGACAAAAAAACAGAAAACACATCATGACAACGAAGATACCCAGACTGATTTACTTGTAGCAAGTAAGGAGATACGGCTACCGAAACCGGTTGCCAAAATATCAAGAGTAAAATTGTTTGTTACAACCAGAACTAGGTAATTGGTTAAATCTCGTCGACCAAGTCAACTATCTAAAATCTTTCGTCTAACACATCTAGAATTTTTCCGTTTCGAGCAGCTTAACCATCGTCACAGATTTAATCACGTTGACATCATTTCTACTCTTGAAAGGAATGGCTTGTGCTATTGCATGACTGTAATTGATTGACATACAACAGGGATTGACGTAATACCGCTCACTAGTCAAGATACAGAGACTATCTCATATGCGTTCTTGCTACACTGGGTTAATAGGTTTGGTGTGCACGATGTAATAGATTCTGATCAAAGTGCCAGCTATATTTTTTGCATTTTGCAAGAAAATATACAATCACTTTAATTCGATTTGCGATTATTCCAAGTGTTTCATCCTAAGTGCAATGGTCTTATCGAACGCGTACATCGCGACTTAAAGTGTGTTCTAAACAGCCTACTTCCGCAAATTACCAGAGAACGCTTTCCGCCGGTTTACGTTTTGATAGCATAACACACTTGTAAAAAAGCTTATGCCCAAATTGATGCCATTTTGTCTACGCTGAAACCAATGTTTAAGGGGATTTAACCGATAATTAAGTGAAGTCCAGCATTTTTCAAGATTAACTACAGAGGGAGCCAAAAACCATTGTCCGCTGACTGATTGAAGCCTGCATTTTTTACGTATTCGGACTCCAATTATAAAAGTAAATGATACCGATTTATATCAAGTAACATTGTCTGGTCAACTGGCAACCAGTATCGCAGAACATCGGAAGCGAATTATCATGACAGGAAATATTTTAGAGCATACCCAGGTAAAAATAACAAGACCTCGCCTGCAAGTTTGATTTAAATTTGTCGTAGACGACGTTAATTTTGACACCGTGTGATGTAGCACGTCCCTCTTATTGGCGCATTCTTATATCGGTCCTTATTAAGCGCATTTTTATTTCTACATCTCTAGAACTATATTTTATAGTATACAGTTAATTTTATAATTGATTAGTGTGTTAAATCAAGAATAGTGTACATTTTTGGTTAGTTATTTATATTTTCTTGAATAGTATTTATTCATTAAATATAGCTAGCTCCAGGAAACTAATATATATGCAACTTTTATCAGGTTTGGCACATCTAGTAATAAATCATTTCAAACAGAACCAGAAGGTGAAAAACGACCCGGCTTTAAGTAAATGCCATACGACGTCACGAAGTCAGTTAGGTGCTAAGATGGCTGGGAATAAGTGTTGTTGGGAGCCCTTATTAGGGCCGGTATTGCGTTCTCCGGCAAATGCCGAGAAAGTTAGTTAGTGTAGCAGTGTCTAGAAATACTCCTAGACACTTGAGACCAGCTCTGGTTGACTGGCTGTTGTTCCTTCTGTTGTGGCGTTGACATCAGCGACGAGAGACTGTGTGAAGTCTGAGTATTGTCTCGTTGAAGATCTGCCCCAACACCGTGGTGACTGGCACACGTAAAGATCCAATAGGTAGATGTTGCTCCGTCTCACTAGTTGTGCAGCAACAAGATTGGCGCGACTAAAATTGACTCTGAGTGTGAAGCAATTCCAGAAGTCAGCGTAGGTGAAAAGTCAGTGTGACAGGAGACAGCACGCACACGTAGTGCGCAGCAGAAATCAAACGTGAATACCGACTGGCATGGTAAATTCACTGTGCATATATACTCTTGAAATCGAAAGCTTGTAGGTCATTGGTTAACGGCAAATTTCGCTATTTTAAATTAGTGCTTCGTAAATTAAATTTGAATTTCATTTACACAATATGTCGGCGAATTGTTCTTGAGCGTTTACAAAGGATATACCAACGTCAGCATGAAGGAAATATATTATCTCGTGTACAAATGCGTTTCCTGCTTACTAGCGACTCATCAGTAGAAGCCGGTACAACATCCGATACTAACTACATATTTGGTCAATAAATGTGGGACGATTGGACAGCACAATCTCCTATAGGAGTGTGCATACAAGCAGTAATGGAGAAACTTTACAGTCTTCAAAAATGCGACTTAAAAGCTAACTTTTTGTAGATAATATATACTGAGTCTGTAAAGAATACCATCGCAATCGTTTCCGATTTGTTACATGATGCCAATAAAATGGATTTCAAAATATGCTAAATTACGTTAAAATTGAGAATCATAGCTACTTCTGAACACCTGTTACTCCGCCATATCCATACATTTTGAACTTGACTGATACAAGCCATTACATTTCCAAGTTCTAGTGGCTTACTTACAAAAATGTAAACTACTTTACTTTACTTTACTGCGGCTGACTCCTTTTGGAGGATAAGCCGGCTCCAAGACATTTCATGGAGTTTCTTGGGAATTTGGTACAAGTGGTGTCCCCTCACCACTCGGCTTTTTGATCGAGAACGCACCTCTAGCCTTTGCACATCCAAGCGCAGTCTGCAAGGCAGCAGTAAGTTGCATGGTTGCCGGTGGCTGTTGAGAGCTCATTCGCCATTCGGAAGTACGGGGTACTGTCCAGGAGTCCATGTAATCCTGTGGCTGTTGAACCCTTTTGTGGCAGGGAACACACGCCGAGTCTGCACGTACAGTTCAACTAAGATCCCATTGATCACAATTTCCAATTTCGTTTTGTCTTCGATCGGAATTTTGTGAAACTGTCCATACAGAGCTACTACCCGCGTACCCAAAACGCGGCAATGGAAAACATGAAGCTGGCACTCCGCAATCAAATTTCAAAGAAAACCGGCATCAAATGTCAACACATGTGAGTGAATATGGAGCGAGATCTAAGAATGAGTTCAGGAACTCGAAGTCAAAACATCAGCCTAACAAAGAACTTCTAGATAGGAAATCTCAATCAAATACACAAAGAAACTACACTACTAAAAGACGATTTGTCGTACAATTTTGGATACCCAATGATGATAATTCTAAATTTCGAAAATTTGCCTGCTTATAGGATACCGAAATATTTGTTATATTCGTCGATATAAATATTTTTAAACCATATTTTAGGGAACACCTATCATTTAATATAAATATAGAGTTCGCCAGAACTATTTATTAGAAAACGATAAATGAACTAGCAAAGATGTAATCTCTACGTTTATAAACATCCCAGTTCCAGCTTCATTCGAATGCTTTAAACGTCACTTAACTTAATAACCTAAGTTACTCGAGGGAATCAATTAAATAACAAAGATACGTGGATATTTTTAGAATTATGTAAGTCGTTTACATACCTTACTTCAGAAATGAATATTATAAACACGTGAGTTGAGTTCCAATTAGTCAACGTTTCGAATATACTTGCAGTTTATTTTGAAATTACTCTTTTTGAAGGGAAACTTTTCATAAAGAACTCGTTCTAAGGGTCCTTGATGATGTTCTTACAATCTGGCAACAAGGTGATGAAGAATTTGAACAAATCCTAAAATTAGCAAATAGAATAGGTGAACTGAATTTCATGTTTTTAAAGGACAAAATTGGACCGTTAACCTTCTTTGGTTCCAAATAAGGACAGAATGACAAGCTATTGATTGGAGGGTCTGTTTAAAGAATGTACGATTATAATGCAATTCTGATTAAGTTATGCTCTAATCATGCTCATGAATTGAAAATAGGAATTTAGCGATCAATGACACTTAAATCTCAGAATACCAAATTGTAAATATAAACGAGATTAATAAGGAGCAGGTTTAAGAAGATTTTTCAAGAAAATGGAACCGAACATGAAATAATAAAAACGACAATGGATAGGTAATATAGAATTTTTAATTTGAATCACTACAAGTAAAACATGACAGACAAAAAGACAACCGTAAGACCACGGTCATATCAAGCTCAAAATTAAGCAGTAAATTATGAATTTCTAAAGCCAAATATGACATCAAAATAGTATTGAAACAAACTAACAACTCAAATTGACTATTGCGGAACTAATAGTAGCACTAGTAGGTCGGTAAAATGTTGATTCCTTTATAAATTCAGGCGCACTGCGTGATTGTTTTACTGATTGATGTTTTCTCATCGGTTCCGTCTTTCTTAACCTTTCCACACGTGTACTGTCCACTGATAATATTCAAGTATCATGTTTTGTTGATTTTTTAGTCTTTTTGTGCGTCTTTTCTCGCCACATCGTCAATACATTGACACAATACTTACAAAAGAACAACTTGCGGCAATTGCTTTTTCAGCGAGTAATTTGCTGATGTCCTGACGCTGGGCGAGTAAAGTCGATATAAAGTGTCGAAACTTGGTAATGCAGCATTTTTGGTGGACTTCGCACGTGTGGAAAACGTAAGAAAGACGGGACAAGTAAGAAATCATCAATTATTGAAACATCCATACTGTTAGAATGGATATGTATGAGATTATCAAACTATCAAGCGTTAAGTTAGAAAAATAGAACCTACTGTTGGTCTCAAAAAAACAAATGAGAAGTAGTGAAACTGTCTGCCAACTGATAATCACTGTCAAAGGCATTTGGTCGCATTTTAGTTATTTGATTTTTATTTTTTTATTAAAATACGTCAGGGTGTTTAACAGACTGAAGGTTTGTTAATTTTCTTAATGAATAGAAATTTGGATTATTTTTCGGTTCATTCCACAAACTTGACCAGATTGCCGGTGCTACAGGACATTGCGTACTTAGTAAAACAGGATACACCAAAATTTCATGCATCTTTCATAAACAAAACTCCAGTATACGCAAGTGTGGTACTGAATAAAATTAAATATTTCATTCAATTCAAAATTGGCTTCAATTTCTAACACATCACTAAATGCAATCATGTGAAAGCATGATTGAACACGAAATAAAAATTCAACGCAGTTAAAGGCAATATATTCAGCATAATATCTATTTATGTACGCAAAAAAATATTATTGGCAACGGTCTTATAAATAGAAGATGCTCTTATCAGCCGTATCGACACTTGTATTTATATATTTGCTCAATAAATATTAGCCAGACTCGTAAGACAATTGAATTTTGGCTCGATGCATCGTAGATCTTGCGTCAACAGACATGAATCACGTTGTTCGTTTACGTTAAATTTAATAAAGTTTACATTTTATATTTCGCGTCAGATCTGAAGAATGCAAATCATCCTTGATAAAATCGCAGTATGCCAAAAATTCAAATATTTCTAGGCTTGCTCAGAAAACAAAATTAATTCAGAATTGCGTACCCAAGAAAAATTTGCTCGTATAATGACATGATTGCTCACATTGAGCGATTAAGCGAGGCAGAATGTCATTTAGATGGCACATAAAAATTAAGTTAAATACGCAACGATAATGATAAACGACTGTTGGATAGAGTGTCCGAATATGGATTACACTTGAATAGCATCAACTTCAGACGTAGTGCATTGCGCTACGCAATATGGCATTCTCCAGTTTCTTGGCAATTTTGAATCTAAATAGGTCATGCAACAACTGGATCTAGATGATTTAGCCGCATCGAGAACTGTCATTTCTTTCGAAAAATGAATAGCGACTCAAACCATGCACGTATCAATTATAGATTTGCGCTTGAATTTTGCGGATAGAAAAATATGTATAAATATTACATACATATGAACTAAGTATGAACGCGGATAAGATCCTCTATCCACGACGCAAGTTCTTCTGTATTTGGATGTGAACGCTCCAGTATAATAATTTATTGATTCTCTAAAAATTCTGAGAAGTTTCTCGGGGTAAAATAACATTCTTAGAGCTATTAAACGCCAACTTGAGCACTGTCCCAATGTTTGTCTTCGATTATTCAGCATCAGAAATACCGAAAAGATTAAGGGAATGTTCGCATCAAGTAGAGGTCGATGTTTTTTCCATCTTTTTGAAACATGTCTGAGAATATTAAAGGTAAGCAAAACAATAAATGATTGTAATAATAATCTTATAACAAATAAGATTTTTGTCATCTTCATGAGTGGGCTGAAAATTTAGATAAAAACTTTCTGTGGTATATACACCAGTTCCCATCCCCGAAAATATGCCTTTATCAACTATGTTAAACCCTTATTTCTAACAACAATCAGAGTTATATTTAAACGAACATTGGTTTCGTGTGCGGTGATAACAATAATGTTAAATCAAGGTTGCGATCTTGATATAAACGCCTAACCCATTAAGTGCATCCATTTGTCAGTATAAACTAAGTATTGTGCAGTGTGGAAAAAGCAATTCATCAAGTAGACGGGTTTCATCCTTATTGAGAATTCATCAAGTACTATCCAGAATTTGCCGCGGACAGGGCTCGAACCTGGGCACGTCTGCTTCGGAATCTGTTGCTCTAACCACTGAGCCACCCTGCTGCACACTACACACAATTTTCAGTTATATAATAACTAATGTTTCTTGGTTAGCCTTTCCTTTAGGTAGAGTCTATATAGCATCACTTTTAGCCCTAAAGTTCCAAATAACCATCCCCAATCTGTCACTCTAGAACAGATAGCACGTTACATAGGGAAGTAGTTTTGAAATAAACATTCATATAATAAAACGAATATTGGTTGCGCGGGCGGTGATAACAATTACTTTTAATCAAGGTTGCGATCTTGATATAAACATCTAACCCATTATGTACATAAACTCGTCAGTAAAAATTAACTATTGTACAGTGTGGAAAAGGAAATTCATCCAGTAGATCGGTTTCGCTCTTATTGAGAACTCATCGCGTACTTTCCAGAATTTGCCGCGAACAGGGTTCGAACCTGGGCACATCTACTTCGGAATCTGGTGCGCTAACCACTGAGTCTGCGCAACCAATTTTCTTTTAATTATATGAATTTTCATTTCAAAACCACTTCCCCATTTAACATGGCATCTGTTCTTTAAAGACAGATTGGGGATGGTTAATTGGAACTTTAGGGCTAAAGGGATGCTATATAGACTCTACATAAAGGAAAGGCTAACAAAGAGACATTACTTAGCACATAACTGAAAATTGTGTGTAGTGTGCGGCAGGTTGGCTCAGTGATTAGAGCACTAGATTCCGAAGCAGACGTGCTCAGGGTCGAGCCATGTCCGTGGCAAATACTGGACAGTACGTGATGAGTTCCCAATTTTAAATCAAACTGTGTCTAACCTGCAAAACATACACGCAGATGCAGAAAAAATTGAATTTAAGTGAGTCTACAAAAGAAAGCAGACGTTGCGCGTACATCCATAGCTTAACGCTAAAAGAAACGTCTCAATGTCTTTTAGTGCAACACAACGATTTTCAAATAAAATACTTTTAGGCTATTGTCGAAACAGACGTTGGCCAGATAAATAGGTTTGGGTGCAATATTTACGTTTCAACGCATTAAATCTGAACTTAATTAGCACGACTTCGGCTTATATATTTATTTACTAAAATAGCAAATTTATCACTGCTCGTCGACGTACATTTTGGCTTAAAACTTTGGTATTTAATTATTTCAATAAATCAATTGAAGTGATGAAGCGAAAGCGATACTATACAATTTTTAATAAGTTATATCAATACATCGGATTGCTTAGTTCAATTAAAAGCTTACGAACGAAAACTTTAAAGTTGTAGATGAATCGCAATTTTCTATCCGAGATTGAACTTAATACGTAAATTTTTAAACTTGATAGGATTTTGCGAAACACTTCTGATGACGCCAATATCACGTCAATTTAACAATGAACGAAATAACGCACGTTATTCATTGCATGACTTATTTTTTGATAATTTTGCATTGATTCATTTCGATATCACTTCGTATATACTTTCAAATTTTCGTAAATCTAAGAAAGCATCTTTCATCGAAGCACAAGGAGTTTTTAAACAAAAAACGTTAAGTCATTTAAAACAATATTTAGTTATTCTTACCCTTTAATAAAACCAATAGTTTATTTTGTTCATATAAGTGAAAGAATAATAATAACATCAATAATGATCATCATGTAGATTATAATAATAATAATAATGAGAATAAAAATGATTATAACAGTCACTTCGACCGATTACATAAATTTTGTGCAATTAAATTGGTAAGTGTATGTAAACGAATATCTAATTAGGAGAAACTTGTACAGGGAAACAAAAATACAATATATTTGATTCATAGAAAAATGAACCTTTCTGGATCCCAATATGTTGCTCAGCAGCGCAGAAAAAAATTCTTTTATATATATAAACCTATATATATATATACTATTATAATTACTTATATATGGTATCATTACCGGCTACAGAAACTAAGGTTTTCACCTAAGTTAAAAAAGCCAAGATTTGTTGAAAGGTAACATAGTTAAAGCACTTAAGCAATATACAAACTAAATAAGGGGGATATGTTAAATCACTTGTTTAGCCAACGACGAAAAACCGCTGTTCAATGAGATGCGTGAAATTCCCACGTAGAAGAAAAACAACACCACACAATCACAGAAATATAATTGTCAATTATGTTTATTTCTCCACACATTTATTTGGAATAATTTACAACAACCGTTGAACGTCACAACTAAATTGTTCGGTGATTTGCAGCTCAGTCGTCGTTGAAAAAAACCTAAATCTATCTCGTTAAATGTTTGATTTTTTGAAGTTATATTTATTACACGCAGCCAAATAAACTTTTGCGTATTTCTCAAAGCAAGAAAAAACGGAGAATTGTGAATCTCCGAATATTATATTTGAACTATTCTCCACCTTCATCTGTCTCAAAAATGACTTTTCGCATCATCTAAACACAAAATAGTAAATTTTGCGTTTGTGTATGCATACTCATATAAGAATATTCGCTTATGCTTTGGTTACTGAAATTTTATTTCTCGCGATCTGTTTATAATTTATCCAACTTAAGCTCAAAATCGCTTTTCTTACCTAATTGTGTGAAGTACCAGATATTGTATTAATATAAAAGTAAACAAATAAATAATGAACATAACTAAGTTGTGGTCACAAGAACTCATATAATGGGGAATTACTTAAATCAAAACTCCCTCATTCGAATACAAAAACATATTTCGAATTTTCATGAACGCATTAATCTGTTCATAAAGCACAACCTGAACAATTTTCTAGAGTATTCTTTTTTTGCAAAATCTACCATAGAAATGCCAAAAATCATGCCATAACTAGAATATAGAACCATTAATGTAGATAGTGTGAGATAACGTGTTTTGTGCTGATTCAAAATTTATCGAAGTTCTCCATAAAATTTAATTATTTGTACTGACTATTAATTAACTTCAAAATATAGAGAAATTTCAATTTGGCTTAACATTTGCTGACACTTCTATGCTGTCAGCAACACAAGCTAGCCATAGCAGAAACCAACTGGTCTTACAGAAACTGTCTACGTGAACAAAACGAATTCCATATAAAGAATGAGGTAAAACAAGCACCAAATAGGAAAATATACAATTTTAGTTGTAGTGATAATATTTAAGAGTTTACCTTCGGCCGCATGATATTAAAGTCAAAAGCATCTTATTGTTGGTGATAATGTTAACCTTATAAAAATTAACTGATTAGGTAATATCGAAGCGTCGAACCCTTCCCATTATAAAAATGATCGACTTTACGAAGCAGGAAAAGAATGTAATTCAGAGAATTCAATTTGTCAGGATACCGGCTAATAATTCTTTTTTAAATATTATGATAGACACAGTGTATGGTACAGAACCATAGTTTTTCGGTCTCTAACCGAAGTATATAGAACTTTAGTCCACATAAACTGTCACTCAATAAGAAGCGTAACTGCTTATTTAACAAAAAGAGCGCAGTATTCACATTAAGAATTAAACATTTTTTTCGCAAATTTGAGAACACAAGGTCGCATAGCGTATTTTGTTAGGCGACCGGACCCATTTACTGGTCAATTGGATTTGAAGTGCTAGGCAGTCTGAAACAAAACAGTTCTATTTAACATTGGAGTCATAAAGCACATGGGGAGAATAAACAGGAATCAATTTAACAATAAAGAATTTTTTTATATGATCACTTGAACATACAAAACCTTTCACCTTCGTAAAGTGGCAAAAACGGCATATGCATGTATGTTGTAACAATATCTGAAAACTACTTCTTCTACGACAATATTCGATAAATCGCTTCACCGTTTAAATTTCGACAGTCCGTGCTGGCTATCGTCTTCATCACTGCGATCATTATTGCCACTAAACCGCAAACAAAACTGATACATACTCGAACTTAAAATTAATTTGCCAACACTTTTTCTTTAGATTCATATAACGCCATTTACATAGGGTTGTACCATTGTTTATCTCTCTTTGTAAAATAAGGTGAAACTGCACACGGGCCAATAATGATATGAACATGAACAAACATGACTCTAAACATAATAACGTTGACAAATGAGTATTTATATCAATGTCTGTTAGATTTTGTCGTGTTTTCTGATATAAGTGGATAACATTGAACGTTGTTTCGAAGACAGACTGTCGACATATAAACGAAAGACTTCTAATAGGACAGTGTCTAAAAACAAGCAATAGTGTGTAAATTGCTATAATACAATACTGTGTTCTGTCAAACGCTGAATCTCGTTGAAAATATTTTTGTCCTATACACAATTCCAGATTCAACAATCGAAATCGCAACTTTTCTAATATGCTGCAATAACTATTTAGTGAGGCTCTACATTCACCTGAAGTCCGGCATTTCATCGGGACGATATTTAATAACGTTTGTACCATTGTCGCAGTAAAACTGAGAATGACTCTGACATACAAACACAGGATAAATTAGTGTATTCATACGAGTTTGTACCTACGTCTGTTTATGATTATCTTAACACAAATGAGAACATATATTGTCCAAAACTCAATTAAATTCGACTTTAAAACACAAAGAAAATTCTTGCATTGATAAAAATCTACGAGCAATGAACGAGCCTAACATAAGGCTAGTCGATCACCGCATATGAACAAAATTTACCGAAAAGACACCACACCAAACATATTAAGCATTCAGAACAAATATACAAAGCATTTTATTATACGAATTACTAAATTTTCAGCACACTACGTCAGATTTGTATTTTCAATAAAATTCAAAATGTAAATACTACAGGTATTCTATTTTCTTAGCATACAATCATTTAAAATCGTTACTCTATCAAAGAAGATGAATAAGCAATATTTAGTTTAAAACCCATCGTGATTAAAGTAGCAAAGAGAAAAATAACGCAACAAATCATAGGGACGTTATATTTTAGCTGCACACATGAATATAGTGCTTATCGTGTACTCTTTCGCATAGAATTACTTCGATGAATACGAAGATAAAACTGCATTTTAACTGATAAACTGAAAGACATTAACGGCGAAATGTACATAAACTCACTGTTTTATGAATAAGTAGGAAAAGAACATTGCTCTGTGGTAGACGAATGCAGGATTACAATTGCCTGAACATTATACACTAAGGTTGAATTAAATTACCAATACAATTGTTTAAGTTTACAGCGCAGTTCCTTACTTATAGGGTTTTAAAGTAATTAGCAAGGCCGTTAAAATGTTAAATTTCATCAGATAATTAAAACCTTTTAAGCCTAAATTACTTTTAAGGTAACAGCACATAAAATTCAATAGGCAATTTATTTATCGCGTTCTAAAAGTAGTTAATAGAGATAATTAACGCAGGAATACAAACAATAAACGACCGTTTAGTTAAAAGTAATCCTAGATGATTATCCAACCTGTTACAAAATTTACCGTTCAAGCAGAGAATTTAACCGCAAAAAAGGCAAAATACAACATATCACTTCAACTATGTCCTGCATTTGTCAATTTTAGTTTCGTTGCGACGTCATGTTAATTCTGGCAATTGCCCAAGCTAGACTGACTAAGACACCAATACAACTTGTGTTTTTTATTCTTTCTTTCGTCTTAAAATTACTCCAAAACTATTAAATAAGGGCAGACTTTTGAGCGTCAAAATGTGCGCAAAAGAACATTCGATGCGCGCACGAAGCATTTATGTGTAAACTACTGTTATGAGAAGTAAATTTTGTGCTCTATCTGGAACACACACCGGCACACATACCGACGAATCGCAAGTAATCGGCATTTCGTCGCTGTAGATGAGCCACAAAATCTGCAATCAGTTCCGCGTTCACTGAGTAGTCGTGAAGTAACTATGAAGGGTTAGCGGGCGCCACTGTCGTTTGTCCAGTTGAACTGGATTTATTAAAAACGCCAGTCTGCCAGAGTATGATTAGTATGATGATAAGCAGAACCAGAAATATGGTGCCACCGAGGCAAAGCTTCATCTTGAAGTTCTGCCACCATGTCTTGTGCTTGATACGACGAGCATTCATGTGAAACATGTCAGCCTGTTTCAAGACACAGTTAAAAAAGAAATTTGAATTAGGTTCAAATATACAATGTAATGCACCTAGTTATTTAACTATGTATTTTGTACTGAATAAGATCGAAACTGTCCATTGTCAGTTCTTCATGTATGAAATGCGTAAGATTCAAAATTTATTTACATTCTAATTATTGTCCTGTCTCGCTTGATCTGTAAAGGACATGCGTTCACTATCAGTTCTAACGAAATTTCTAGCGTGCTTTGGAACACACCAAAGTTGATTGCAATCAAGCATGTATAAAAGCAATGTTGGAAGCATGGATAAATCACATCTTAATAAAGATGTATCCTTATACGATTGGGCACAATTATTTTACTCAATGGTTGATAATATATCGGTTTTAAGTACATCGATAATGAAGAATGTGAATATAATTTGGTAGCTGAAAATATCTTTCTGAAATAAGCACCGATCGTTTTTTATTTAGGACTAATAGAGTTGAGATCTGTATTTTGAATTTTAATACATTAGATGTGTACAGCGGTATCATGTCAGATTACTGTAGTGATCTGAAGACGAACATGCAAGGTCAAAGCGCGTCAGCAAGTATAACTGACGGTGGAGTTGCTCTGCTGTACGACCGTTTAAATTAATAGGATTAGCGTACATTTTAAGAATCAAGCTTGATTTAAACAAATAAATTTTGTCTCCGATCGCACAGTCAATGATTTTTAGACCGCGTCAGTTTCTGCCATGGTTTCGTTTATTTGTGCACCATCATTACCTACACTGCGAAGTAGAAGACTGATATCAGCTACAAAATACCAGTCAAAAAGTAAATTTGTTTACACCACGATGAAAATCTGCAGTTTTTACATGGAACTACTCTAAGTGAACATGAAACAAACATGTTCGTATTGGCCAACGAGCAGACTTACATCAAATGAAGACTAATTAGTATGAAAGAGAATTTTTCTTTCTTCATTGGGTTATTTAATCCTAACCGCTTTTATCGTATTGCTTGTTAACACTGACATAAAATTTCCTGCTGAAATCCATTTTTATTTCGCAGTTATAAATAAGAACTTTTGTAGCGAAAGTAATAAAATAATCGCTAATTAGGATGGCCGTATCTAAGTAAGGGTAAGATTCTTGATAGATGAAAGTGGTAAGCGCGTTAGCTATGAATTTAATTCAGATTTAAGTTAAAAATTAAACCACAGTTGCGAGCTGGAGGCAATCACCAACCCATTTACACAAGCACACACACACACACACAATATATATATATATATATATATATATATATATATATATATATATATATATATTTCGTTCAAAGTACGCTTTCCATGTGCAAAAAATAATAAGAAATATTATCAGATGCAAGATCCGGTTCTTTCAAAATTTCTTCTCAAGTATTTACAAATGAACATCACCTTATACATAAATTGAAAGGCAAAACAAGATAGAAAAATTGTAAAGGCGGAGAGAGTGTGAAATAGGAAACAACCAAACAATTGCGTGCGTCATCTCCAGTTCAAGCTCAATGCTTGAATTAGCTTCTTCTGCTTGCATAAATCCGGCTGCAATTTGTTTATCCATAAAGCTTCGTAAGTTGCTAACTGCTTTTTGTTATAGCCTTTAGTAATTATTTTAAATGTTACATCTGGAGAACGTACGTGTGAGGTCTCAATAATGTGTTGCGTAATTGCAGACGTGTATTCACCAATTGTTTTGAAAAAGAATTACTAAATTATATAACAAAAGAGAGTTAGCCACATACGAAGCTTTATGGATAAACAAATTGCAGCCGAATTTATGCAAGCAGAAGAAGCATGTTCAAGCATTGAGCTTGAACTAAAGGTGACGCACGTAATTGATTGGTTGTTCCCTTATTTCACACTCTTTCCGTGTTTACATTTTTCTATCTTGTTTTGCCTTTCAATTTATATATATATATATATATATATATATATATATATATATATATATATATATATATATATGTTCACTTTTAGATATACTTGAGAAAAATAAGAAAAAGAAGGGGCCTTGTATCTGATAAAATTTATTCTTATTTTTGCACATGGAAAGGGTACTTTGAACCAAAAGAATATATATATATATATATATATATATATATATATATATATATATATATATATATATATATATAGGCATTTATGTATGTATGTAACGATACACATATACATAAACATGTCTCTAATAAGCAAGTTAGATTATTAATACCACGTAACTTGTGCAATATATACATTTATGTACAAATCATATTGTTTTTCTGATTTCACGTTAAATATGAGAAAACATAGAGTTGTAGACTAAATATCAATAACAAGCAGCTTTCTCTTAGGCAAGGCTTATTTGAATACTACCAACATTTTATCAAGAGAAGGTATGTTAGATGGAGACCAAAAAGAGGCTCGTTTAGGCCTGTTATGCTGGGGACCGCGTCAGGTTCTATTGTACTATGTGTTAGATTGGTATGTCAGGCTGGCGCGGAAAGATAACTCGAATCTCGAACTCACTTTTGCCTGAAACGCACATTTTCAGAAGTTATTTTGGTGTGTATTAATATATTCTCGCTTCTTTCAATAGATTTATTACGTGAATTGTATGAAAATTACTTGAATTGTCTCCCGGAGATAAGACGTCCTTTGTTAATAATAGGACAATAACATCTGTAAGCGCACTATTTGCATTCAAACTCAACAGCAATTTTGCAGATGAAAGGCACCGTTTGGATCACGTTATTGCCTAGCAAATTATTCGTAATTGTCTACGTTCAATTTGATAGCACACGGTCCATCAACGATTTAAGGGTAAATCGTTTTGGTGAAACTAGTGGTTCAACATGTACGCATTTCGAAGCTGCGTGTGTGCTAGAATCGTTCTACGACGCCGTGACACAGTCATTAACTTAACACACATGGCTTACACGCTTCGGGCACCGTCTAACATACCTTCTCGTGCTAGAAGGTTGTTAGCAATCTAAT
>JAQBSW010007874.1:0-37767 GCA_029291075.1 Eudiplozoon nipponicum
AATTGACGTGAATATTTGCTTTCAAATTTTCTACAATTTCGGTCTATCATCTGCGGTATTCAGCGTGTCGGTGAGCACATTTATTATTAGAACATATATTGCAAGAAATTTTATTTTAATATTATGGCTAGTTTTGAAAACATTTAGGATACAGTGTAGATATCAGACGGACTTACATAATGCTTCCATCAAAAATTTTAAAAAAATGTTTATGTACTGAACTAGAAAAAATTTACAAAGCTGCTGATAATTGTAATTTTGATTATGATAATACTTTCTTGTTTGTGAATCAAAGACGAGGATAATTGTGGTCAGCAACATACAGTATATCATCATGTTAGTCAGCACTACATATAATAAATTTCTAGTCATGGTTCTCATTTTTGCAAAATGTAACACTCGAATTATACCTTTATTTTTCCTATTATCAGGTCTGTGAATTTCTATAATTAATCTATAACTATTTATATGATGAATTATTGTACAAATGCGATTAATTAAAAAGACTGTTTTTTCCTTTATCATAATAATTGTATCAAAATTGATATGACGTATGTAGTGATATTGCTGATGCATTTTCTGATGGCGTTATATCTAACATCATAACTAGCGTGATTAAATTATTTATATGAGACTAATTGCACATATTTATGTGATTTGATATCTTTTTTCATATTTTACATTTTCCAATAGTATTATCTCTCTGATGGAACATGTGTGGTTTGAATCAAAATAAAGATATTCTATTCTATTCTAATAAAATGTAGTTTAAAATATAGTTCTGAGAGATTCAGTTGTTCCAAATGAGATGATCATACCGCGTATATGGATTATCCGAACATATTATCTCAGAGGCTCCCTTATGGTAGTGACCACAGGGCCTCTAAGATAACTCACTGTAAAAATAATTAGAATAGAATAGAGTAAATTAGATTAGAATATCTTTATTGGGATTCAAACCACACATGTTCCATCGAATAGATTAAAATATTAGAAGATGTACAAAAAATAAGATATATCACATCAAATAAATATGTTCAATTAGTCTCATATAGATAATTAAATCTCACTAGTTTTGATACACGGTTTATCAACATAGGAAAATCCCGTAGAAATATCATTGCATATGTTATATAAATTTGATACAGTTATTATGATAAAAGAAAAAACGTTTGTTCTAATTAATTGTATTTGTACAAAAAAATGATTATATGAATAATTAGCGAATCAACATCGATGTTCACAGATATGAATATTAGAAAAATTAAGGTAGAATTAGAGTATAAATTATGCAAAAATGAGAATAATGGCTAGCAATTGATCATTTGTAATTTTGATCAATATGATGATACAATGCATAATATTTCAATGTAATAATACAGATTGTAGAAATGAAAACAGGGATCAAGTTTTGGGTTAATTTTATTTAAAACTGTATTTGCACATTTGGAAACTAAGATCCCTAACGGTCGAGTTTGCAAATTCGCTGATGATTTGAAAATAATCTTTCCAATTGATCCAAATAATGTCGAATTCTCCAAAAATAATGTGACACTAGATTTGTATGATTTAAGTAGATATTTGTTAACACTAGGGCTGAGAATAAATAGTAAAAAGACGAGAGCTTTATAAATAGGTAATGGAACAGGTTTTAATTATGTTCATTTTTATGATGCTGAGATTAATGATGTTTTTGAGATTAAACTTATGCAAGAAATTAAGGATTTAGGCATAACTATTCATTGTACGGCTTCTGCTGAGAGACATATTGAAAGGATAGTAGGCAGTGCCAAGAACAGATGGGCATTAATAAATAGAAATATTATATCGTATGAAATAAAATTTAAAATGTTTATAATATGGATTAGACCGATACTAGAATATGCTGCCGCTACTTGGAATTCTTTAACAAAGGATTTGTCTAATAAGATAGAAGCTGTATAAAGAAAAGTTGTGAAACAAATTAGTCCTATCTCCTGCACTATATACGCCACTAGATTACAGTTTGTATCACTGCATCCTTTATGGTTTCTGAGAATGTGCTATTGCATAAAAGCTTTCAATTCGAACCAGTGGTCTGGTGCCTATATGAATCCCATAAGAAAGAGTCATGAAATTGGAACTAGATCTGGTCATTTTGCAATATCTCCACTATTGGTGGGGAATGTTGCGAGCAAGCTATTCTCTTTTTCAAAAATTTACAAAATTTACAATCAATTGCCAAAGGGGCTTAGAGAAACGCCTCCAACTAAAATGTCTTTTAAATTTTTATCTACCGAACTAGAAAAAGTGTTTAATCCTGCTGATATTTTAATTTTGATTATGATAATACTTTCTCATGGTTAAATAAAAGACAGGATTAATTGTTTTTCAGTAACATAATTTCTCGAGATTCTATCTTCAAATTTTGTATTATTAAAACTGAAATGTTATGCATTATATCATCTTGTTAATCAACAATGCACACAATCAATTATTAGTCATGGTTCCCCTTTTTTTCTTACAAAATGTTATACTCGAATTATAACTTAAATTTTCCTAATTTTGATGAAGAATCTATCACTGTTTACAGCTGAACTTTCTGATGCTGATAAATTGTACAGTACAACTAATTGCACATATATATGTGATGTGATATCTTTTTATATTATACATTTTCTAATTTTATTATTTGATGGAAAATGTGTGGATTGAATCCAAATAAAGACATTCTATTCTATTTTATTCATATCAGTTACGCATGACGAGCAATATTATAGGAAGATCGTGCATCCAGCTTGTCCCACTAGTAGAACTCAACGCAACTTACAGCTAACAAAACAAACTTTCTACTACTTGTTTGGGGATTGTACGCGCAAGTATGCGGTGCCGTTATTCCCATAGTAATGATAGATCTTATGAAAAGCTCTCACAGATATTAAATACCGCAATAACTAGTGAAGATACCGGAACACCTTATAGGAAATTCATTTATTTGGGAACGTAAAAAAGATTTCTTGTGCAGCCATACCATTCACAACCGTTATAACGATCAACAATTAAAAAAACTTTCGACAGTTGATTTCGGAATCTCAACAATGCCTATATATATATTTGGCTCATCCTGTTTTTATCCCAATATATCTTACTTTGGTTCCGGTAATTCTCCATACCTTACAGGTTTGGCACTTGGCACATGCTCTTACCAAATACCGTATATATTTATGTATATGCGGAAACACATATATATTTCAGAAATTAATCAAATGGTGGTTTTTACGAGTCGATGACCATAATTGTGAAGTTGTTGATTTATCTTGACGCATTACTGCAACGAGACTTGTGGTCAAGGTTGAATTTTGGAAGTTCCGCACAACAACCTTGCAAGCATATGCCAGTCGCTTAGCAAATATTAACATGAAAATATCTTATTCTTGCGCTTCCTCGAGTTCTTTAATCTGGAATAATCTAGATTCTTCAGTGAACGTTGGCGTCTGCTTCATTCGTTCTGCTGAATACATCTGCTTAAACACTTTCTTTACCAGCAACACGAGAGACAGTAAAGTCGAACACTACCAATCTTGTAATCCAGGAATTAAGTTTGCGCGATTAATTAAGCCTCACTATTTTGCCAAGTATGCTTATCTGTCAAGAACTTCAAATGATAAAACGAACATTGGTTGCGCGGGTGGTGATAACAATTTTTATATTCAAGGTTTCGGTCTTGATATAAACAGCTGATCCATTAATTACTTACATATAGTTTATACTGACATAGGTAAGTAATTAATGGGTCAGGTGTTGATATCAAGACCGCAACCTTGATTATAATAATAACTTCAAATGATGTCCGTCTAGATAACGCCCAATATGTTGCACTGCAGAATTTACAGCAAAAAGCACTTTCCGAAATTTTCATTCCTTTTTTCTTGGTCATAAAGCTTTCGGCTTTAAAACTTGATTGTCCTTACTATCCCCATCTATTGTTAATGTAGCACTGCCACTATTACAACGCCTGAGGCATCTGTAACTAGCTCAATTGACTTTTCTTAGTCTGCAGGTGTTACGGAGTTTATTTGACTTAGCACTTCTTTAGCCCTAAGGAATATTTCTATGTCACTCTGACTCAAGGTGAGAAGCCGGAAAATCGTGATTGGGCTCAGCTCACGTATACGATGGCCTGTTAACGATCCTAAAATTCCAACTAGACCTGGAATAAATCGCAGACAATAGCTGATCATGCCCAAGAACCTACGCAGTGGAAGCACGGGCTGGAGTTCCGTTACGACCATGATGGCTTAGAAATTAAATATGCATTATATTAAACTAAAGAGCATTCAATATTCTACTTATTGGGTTTGACCACTGGTCAAAACCTTTTTAAATTCTTGCGATGTTCCTCATGCGATCGGCTGAAAATAATCATGTTAGTTGTTTTGAGATCCAATGTTGAATAAAACCCACATCAAATTATGTCCTGAAACAGAGCAATCTGGTTAGGGGGACGATAAATATCACCCTTTTTCATTAAGTTTAATAGACGATAATTGGATCAAACTCTCCATTGTCCCGGTTCTTGTTTAGGAACCCACACTATTAAGGAAGAAAAATTGTAATTTTCCCTCCTACAAATTTCCTTTTTCGCACAAATGATGAAATTCATCAACATTCATCTACTTCTTGTGTTGTACCAACGGTTCCGCCTGGGTGAACAAGACAACAGAGGCGCGAACACTATTTGGTGCTTTACTCCTATACTCAATTCAACTCTGTTTGGCACCAAAATTTGAAACATTGCTAGGTCAATTGCGACTACTATACGTGATAAACAATCTTAGTTAACCACTGAAGTACCAGAGACAGCGTGTGTTAACACCCCCAAGCCTTTTCCAATGGTCTTAGTTTTGGGATAAATTAACACATTGAAGTGGGTCAAGAAATCCATCCCAATTCTATGGTCTTTGTCACCGTCTACCAGAAAATTACACATAAATTAAGATTTTTGTCGCATAGTTACCGACAGTTCTTTTATCCCCATAACACCTGCCGGACTTCCACTGGCTACCCG
This sequence comes from Eudiplozoon nipponicum, assembly GCA_029291075.1. Classification (NCBI taxonomy): domain Eukaryota; kingdom Metazoa; phylum Platyhelminthes; class Monogenea; order Mazocraeidea; family Diplozoidae; genus Eudiplozoon; species Eudiplozoon nipponicum. Next base: position 5,048 of record JAQBSW010007874.1, read on the forward strand.
TAGTTGATAATCAAATATGTGGAAATCTGCTTGCCCTACATATGACCTAAATATACTTACCATAGCACCGGTGTCTATAAGTGTCTCCAGACCTGTCAATTCATCTGGCATGATGAATTTTTTGCTGAAAAGCCCGGCTATACTTCAACATCTTCGTTTATGCAGAATTTAACCCTCTTGTCGTCTGTTTTGGTGCTATCTTCTCTTAATATGCTTTTTATAGGCACACCATGGACCATTTTAAATTCAACCTATTCTACAGCTCTTACTGCCGAGATTCTTATGCCTTTCCCGATAAGGAATTTCTCTCTAGCGATTTTATGCTGCCTTTCCATCTGAGTCCACCTAAACGCTGGGTCAGGTGGCCTTCTCCTTGCTACTTAGCACTCCGTCCATATTCACAATGTGCTTTACCCCATCCGCATGGCACATCAAATCGTTGGCAGAAGAGACTTCTACGATGCCTAAGATCCTAATCCTGACACCAAAATTGCGATCTATTTGTCATTGTATATTCAAGATTTCTATTTTTAAATCGCAAATCTCTTCCTATACGGCAAGGCGATCTTGTGGATTTACCCTGATTCGATGTAGCATGATTAAGACTGTGGTTACATAATATATCTCTGGTTCTTGCAGTTTGTACGCGCCATTTAAGCCTTTGGGTTGGCTTAGCTAATCAACATTCATTGTCTTAATAACTTATAGATTGGGTCTAAGTCTGGCTGGTTTATAAACTATTAAAATAGAATTTATTACATTCTAAAATAAATTTAATCCAAAATCTTTTGCAAAAATTCGTTTTTGTAAAATTAAAAAGGATGTTGACGCTCCATCTTCACTAGGCACAAATGTTTGAACATTTGTGTCGACCGTCCAGGATGATATTTGGCTATAATAAACGCAAAGGCATTGCTCGGATGTTCTTCAGTTTTGTCGCTTAAATTAGATATGAAGTTTTTAATATTCTTTGGCAGGTTCATCTATGCGGAAACAAATTGATCCGTATGGTCCACATTATGGTAAACTTTAATTAACATTTTGGCCTCTCCGACTCATTCTGAATTTTTGTCGTATTTTGTCGGTGGTAGACTGATAAAATTTGGACTGGCGCGGTCGCCATATTTTGTACCGAATCTGGCTTTATTAACTAAACGAAGACTCATAGATGCCAAGTCTGTATCAGTCTTTGGTTATCAGTGTTTATGGTCTATAAGTTCGTAAAGGTATACTGCGGAAATCAGTTAAAAGGGCAGAATTCGCACACAATTTTAATAATTAGAATATAATAAATCACATTTTGATATAATGAATAACTTCATTAATTAGGAGGATGTAGTACAGTTGAAAGAAGGAATTAAGAAATTTAGCCCAGGAGATGGTGCACAAAGGAATAATGAATATTGTTGTTCTACATTTGGTAATCATTTTGTTTATTTCGAAAACAAAAATCTGGCACCACAGGGCTGTCCTACGATAGTAATGAAATGACCTCTAAAATGATGGCAACCGCGCCAGGATCCCATATATGAAAGTTTCTGCAAAAAATGAAGACAGCGTAAGTCGCAAAAATATTGAGATGAAAAAATCCTTACTAGGTCTAGACCAAATCACACTGATTTGGTTAATATAGCGAAATTTTTTTCTCAAATTAAGAAAGATTTCTGACCCATCAGAAACATTTGCCTTGGTCTGATGGTCATTGCCATGAAAGGTTTAGAGAAACTTGTCTAAATTTAGGAAATACATCATGGACAATGAACCATATAATTAATTTGCGCATTCAGTTGAAGAGATTCAAAGCAGATATTAATCAGATAGAACAGTGAAAACGTCTAACTTTCTACCTCAAGAAAGAAATGGATACCAATTTTCATCGGAATATTATGACAAATTTTATGCGAAAGACTTTTGGCTTCATATCAAGAAGATGTTAATATTATATTTATAGCAGAACTTCCAATAAGATTATAAGCAACGTTGAATTATATGACACATTAGAATTACGTTGGATGAGATAATGTGTACCGTCATCCAAACCCAAAGGTGTATGCCATAACAGCAGATACGTACCATGAGCTGGAAGGCTGACTATTTAAAAAAACTCTTGGCCATATAGAATAAACTTGGTATCCTACGACAAGATATGAGTTTGGTGAAAAACAAAGTCGAAACTTTCGGCAGAGTTAGGTCACTTTCTCGCGGTCAACGGACTAATTCTAAGCACCGCGGAAGCGAACCGCTTGATGGTATTCAAGCGATTGGTTTACTTCACATTGTTCGTATGCAGAGTATGGAAAACTTCAAGGCGGTTGGATGCTCCCCGATAGTGAGGTAGCTCTCGTTTATTAGTTAGGATTAACTCTCCAGAATACCACTAGACCCCCACTAGTAGGGGTCTTAAGTATATTGAGTTTGAAAGGCCTATCAGAGGTATCTTAAAATCATCAAATTTAGGCTCGAGAGCTTTCATGGAATATATGCGCACTAGTACAGTCAGTATGTCTGTTAAATTTCGTTTAGAATGTGTTCAAGAAGAATTTGCAGGCTATAACAGAAACAAGATCGTAATAACCGATAAATTATGTGGTTCTAAAATCTTCATAGACACTGGTACCGAGGCAAGCATAGTTCGATCCAATTTGGTGGAAGTAGATGGCTCCGCATTCGAATATCAACTATGGGCCGCCAAAGTAAGTTCAATAATTATAAATGATATCAAAGTGTTTTTAGTGACGTTGGAGCAGAAATCGTCGCTTACGTGAAATTTTCTTGTTTCTGACATAGAAGCAACATCATTGTGATAAATATCCATTTCAACTTCGTGTTAAATGCAAAGACCCGGACAATTGGAAAGGGCACGGATACAGTGATATATACTGAGACTAAGACTTCAGTAGTTAGGCCAGTTTGTCTACCCACACTCGTCATCGCTGATGATTTGACGAAAATTATCGAGAAATACTTGGCAGTGTTTCTATCGTTCATTGCCAAGCGCAATAAGCTGAGGACAGGAATAGAATACTAAATCAAGTTATTGGCATCGTTATTTCATTAGCTTAAGAAGCAACAAATAGCGCAGCTTAATCAACAGATCACTTTTTTCGAATTTCAACGAGTAAGGTATAAAGGAATTTATAGGCATCCCAAATCAAATATTACATCTCCAATAGTAGTAGTTCCCAGACCTGAACCGAAAAAATGCAGTATTTTTGGTATTGAATTATGTAACAAAAGGCAATTAGTTTTCTCTAACAAATCGAAGTACATATCTAATAAAAATAATGAGGTATGAGGTTTATATTACGTTAGATCTGTAGAAAACGTACTATCAAGTACCTATGGTGGGAGAATCTACACTGCTCACCGCAGTGCGTTTTTCAGGAGGAGGATTGCATGAATTCGTATGCATTCATTTTGGCTTAAAGTATGCAAGTCAGGCATTCCAGCGTCTGGCGGAGGGGGTTCTTCATGAATGTCCATTTGCTAAAGCGTATCAAGATGATATCATTATATGTTGTCATTCTAAGGAGGAACCCCGGGAGCATTTTGATGCCGTTTAATCTAAGCTGGAACATTATGGGTTGGTATTAAAGCCAGAAAAGAGCAGGATTGCTTGCTGAAATGTGAAATCTCTTGCAAACTCCATTTCAAAAGACGAAATTAAATCCTTGGAAGATAAGGTCCAAGAGATCAAAATGTGCCAGAATCCAGAAAAGTATGTGTTACATAAATTTGGTCATCATTCCATTAAGGCAACTATCAGGATGGCCACTGGTACATATGCATTGCTTAAGATGTCTAAATACATAAGAGCTCGGATAAGAACATGTGCTTTGTGTGAAACTTGTAAAGTTTGGCGTCGCACTAAATACGAGGTTAAAATGATTGGTATACCAGTAAGTCATTTCATGCATTTACATATCGATATAATAGAAGTGCCAAAAATTTCTGGCCAGAGGTGTTCACTTACGATGGTTGATTGTTTAAGTCGTCATTTTGAACTATAAATACTGAATGATATGACAGCTCATAAAGCCTTACTTATGTTCTTGGATAAGTGGGTGTCAAGTATTTAAACAAAGAAAATTCTGGAAAATAAATGAATAATTTCTTTTATTTTAAATTCGTTTCAATCAGCAAAGGTGGTTTAAATTTAACAATTAGTCACTTTAATATTGACGTAGGAAATATCTTTCTCTACACGAAATTTTCCCTGCTACTCCAAAGACCACAAACAGTACTGCTTATTCTGTAGACTCTTTATAAATGCGGAGCATTCTAGATATGCCGTTACAATTACCATTCTACATATTGTAACGACACAAATTAATGGCCGACATATTGCGTAAATTAAATTCAATTGTATTTACGTTGCACCAATGAGAAAAAAGCGAAACTTGCCGTTTTAACCAATAGTGTGCAAGTAGGCATGGCGTACTATTTAAGCACGGCAATTTACCATGCAAGTCAGTTGTGGCATTTGCAATCTACCTTACGTCACGCGTGTGCGTTCTGTCGGCTGTCAATACCTACGCTGGTGATTTGATAGTTTCACCAACAACTAACTACATCCGTGACTCATCTTGTTGCGGTATACCCGGAGAGACGAGCCAATTAAGTGCAGAACCTGCAGGACGCTATCCACATCGTGATTACAGCTCAACCACGGGAGCGACAACTCAACCAGAGTCCACCCAAGGCTCTAGGACATCTTCAAACTCTGAAGACTTCAAGAGAACGCATTACCAGGCCCTCTTAAGGGCCCCTATCAGTAACTAATCTCTATTCAGAGCACCTTAACCGAGTTTGTAACGTCGTACGGCATTTACTTGAAGCCGGGGCGTTTACAAAATTGGCGACCGCGCCAGGATATTGATTGTTCTGATTTTTTTTGGTCTAAATAAAATTGACTTCCTTTTTCATTTATTTGGGATAAATAGATTGACATTTGTGTTTTCTTTACCCTGATCGTGGTTTTCTGGGAATTCTGTTGGGTATATATATTCGTGGATTTGTGGTGAATTTTTTGGGGGGTATAATAATAATAATACGGCGCATCTGTTCGTCTTTCCTACGTACAAAACGGCACCATACGTACTGGACAGGCCAATTGCGGATTTTTGGAAACAGTGACTTTTTTTGTTCTGCGCTCATTCAACTGTGGAAGCTGTTTGTGGGTAAGCGTTTCGTTAAAGTATATTTATACATTTTCATATTGCTTATAAATTTATGCTTTTAAGATCCCATAAGATTGTTAAAATGTCAGGTCCAATTTTAGATATTGATGTTCCTGTTTGGGATGGAGATAGTGAGCTATTCTTTATGCGCGTAGACTCCGCTTTCTCCCCGTTTCCTGATTATGACAGTCATCAAAACTGTCGAAGGTTTTGCTAAACTACCTTCTGAATTGCAGCGACGGATTTATCCTAAGCTTGAGGCCATTAGGAAGCTACCTAATCCCATTTTGGGCCTACAAAACGAGGTAGAATCCTTGCTTGGACCCACGGAAACTGAGCAGATAATAAACAAATATGCGCAGTTAGATATGCCAAATCTTGGCCCCATCGAAATACTGAGGGAATTACGGAAACGTTGGTATAAAACCAACATTTCTGACCATGAGGCTAAGGTTGTTTTTATTAACAATCTTCCCCAAACATTAAAACTCTTTGCCAGACAGCTCCCCAACACTCTCTCTATAGATGACTTATCTGAGAGATGTGAGTTAGAATATAGGGTTTTGGAACCCAAAGTGAATCCATCATCCTTTTCTTCACCCCCGCAAGATGATAGACTCTCCTCTTTAGAGAGAACAGTGGCGAACATGGCCAAAGTTCTAGAAGGATTGGCCATTACCAAATCCGAGCTAAATCAAGTGAATGCTCGACCAAAATTCATGCTCAAGTCAAATTATAACGGTAGGCGGCGATCGAGATCTCCGCAATCCTTTAATAAATATGCCCCAAAGAACTGGTGTTATAACCACCAGAAGTTTTTTATGCTTGCCAAGTTTGTCTTTGTCGTTCCGAAGAATTTCCGAATGAGTGTCAATTTCCACAGCTGACGGAGAGGACAACAGACCGCAGGCACAAGGGTGCATCAGTATCGGGAAACGTCTGGCGCAGGAAGTAGAAGACCGTACTTTCTGCACATCAACGGCATCAACGGCGCTACAGGGAAGAAGCCAACTACAATCCGACATCCCTGTCGACTCTTTTCGTCCACGCCGAATTTTTCACATAGAGAACCAAACGGACAACGCCGGTCGCAATCACCAGCCTACTTGTTTGCATGACCCGGCCAAACAGCCCAACGAGCTTCTGCACCTTCTTGATTTCAAAACTGGCGAAGAGTTCATCGTAGACACAGGTGCGGCAGTCTCAGTTCTCAAAGGTGATTCAATGGCCGAGATGTCGCTAGGCGTTCTTCTCGCAACAGCTACAGGCGAGCCCATACCAACATATGGCTGCCGGTACCGCACACTCAACATAGGTCTACGACGTGAATTTTCCCACAACTTCATCATTGCCAAGGTCTCACATAATATAACTAGGCCTTGATTTCCTTCTAAAATTTCGGCTCATTGTTGATCTTGCCAATCAAGAGATCATCGACCCCTCCACAGGAATTGAACAAAATTTTTGGACACTTGCCTCCGAGCGTTTGGAGTTACAGGTCATTCAGCCAACCCCAGTGCATCATTCAGCAGAGATATCAGCAGCTCTTCGAAAATACAAATCGCTTTTCGATCTTAACAAGTCAGAGCTACGAGTCTCCAACACGATGCATCATATCGTCACAGAAGGACAACCTATTGCACTCAAGAAGCGACCACTGGCTCCTGCTAAGCTGAAAGCTGCCCAAGAAGAATTCTCAAGGCTTTTGGAAGAGGGAATCATCAGACCATCGAAAAGTTCATGGGCGTCACCACTGCACTTAGTCTCTAAATCAAACGGATCGTACAGAGCCTGTGGAGACTACCGTAAGCTAAATTCAGTGACAAAATCTGATGCATATCCTATTCCAAATATCAACACTTTACTTGAAAAACTCAACGGCAGCAATTTCTTCTCAGTGATTGACCTCAGACAAGCGTACCATCACATACCGGTAGCACCAGAGGATATCGAGAAAACTGCAGTCATCACTCCATTTGGCCTTTTTGAATATCTTTACATGCCTTTTGGACTTAAGTGTGCTACTCAGACATTTCAAAGATTCATAGACAACATACTTCGCGACGACTCTGCTTATTGTATGTCATATCTCGATGACATTATGGTATTCAGTCCAGATCTAGAATCTCATGCGAAACATCTACGAAATGTCCTCTCACGCTTATCCAACCACGGACTCAAGATCAACTGTGACAAGACGCAGATTGCAACTTCATCCGTCGACTTCTTAGGGCATCGTATCACGGCCCAAGGTATTCAACCGTTGCCGTCAAAGACGAATTCAATCAAGAATATCAAGTCACCAAGGACTTTGAGCGATTTGCAGAAAATCCTGGGAGTACTAAACTATTATCGCAAGTTCCTTCCGGGCCTTTCAAAACAACTTTATCCTTTGTGCAGGCACCTGCGGAACCGAAAAGGACTTAGCAAGAATTCCATCATTGCTTGGTCATCCGAAGACGAGGAATTACTTCGACTTGCCATCAACTCGTTAGCAAATGCCACAATGCTAACGCATCCAGATTTCGAAAAGCCATTTCTACTCACGACAGATGCTTCTGAATTCGCTATTGGAGCCACTTTGGAACAAGAGATCGACGGAGTTCGGAAGCCTATCAGTTTCTACTCGCGTACTCTCCAACCAGTAGAAACGAGGTACGACACTTTCGGCCGAGAACTTCTCGCCATCCACGACGCAGTGCGCCATTTTATCAGCATCATTGGCAGTAGCAGATTTGTTGTTTTCACAGATCATGCACCACTAGTTAGCGCACTTCGAAACGCAACTTCATCTATCGCCAAGTACCCTGCCAGAGTGGAAAGACAGCTTTCTCGTCTAAGCGAATGGCAATTTGACGTCTTTCACGTCAAGGGCAAACAGAACTTCATTGCAGATGCCCTGTCCAGGCCAGACGTCTCTCTACAACCACCTTCGCCGTCACCATTCACTGTCAACTCCGTGGCACTCAGTGAACCTGCACTAACGCCAACTCTCCTGCGAACTGAACAACGCGGTGACATTCACATTCAAAGATCAATAGCCCGTCACCCAACCAAGTTCATATGCCGTCTGTGGGAAGGCTTACCAATTGTTTACTTCACGGGTACGCAGCCCAACAAGCCAGTTCTGCCGACCAGCCTTCAGAGAAAAGTTTTCGATTCAATTCACTCAATTTCTCACCCAGGAAGCCAAGCGACTGTCCGACTTCTTACAGATCGTTTCTGGGGTCACAGACTTAGGCAGAATGTTAAACGATGGGTCTCAGAGTGTGCTATTTGTCAGAAAAACAAGATCACACGACACACTCGTTCTAAGTTGCAACATTTTCGATCTACTTCTCGCCTAGCCATCGTCCACATCGACATAGTTCATCTGACAAAGGTTCAAGGTTTCAGCTACCTTCTAACTATGATCGATAGATTTACACGGTGGCCTGCGGCATTACCTCTTGGCACCATTTCTGCAGACGAAGTAACTAACGGTTTTATCTCTGCATGGATATCCAATTATGGTGTTCCCAATGAGGTCATCACGGACAGAGGCACTTGCTTCTCATCTGATCGTTTCAAAACCACCTTGCGGTACATGGGATGCATCTTACGCCAGACGACTGCCTACCATCCCCAAGCTAATGGCATGGTAGAGAGAATGCATAGGGAACTCAAAGCAGCTTTAGCATCCTCGTCCATTAATGGCAACTGGGTCGATGCACTACCTTTAGTTCTGCTGGCCATGCGTTCCCGTACTCGTGAATCCATTAAAACGTCTGCGTCACAACTCTTGTATGGCATGGATCTACGCCTGCCTAGTCAGCTCCCACGTCTACTACCGGCACAAGATGACCCACAAAACGAAGCTACCCGCCTTCGACTTCATTTCGGTAACATGTCCGAACAGCAGCCGAGACACACGCCTCGTCCAGTCTTCGTTCACCCACAGCTCCACAGCTGCAAGAGAGTACTCGTTCGCAACAATAATGCTGTTGCACCACTACAACCCAAGTATCGCGGTCCTTACCCGATTTTACTCAGACAACCAAAACACTTCATCATTATGCAAGGCGCTACACCGACATCAGTAAGCATAGACAGGTTGAAACCGTTTACCGAACCACCTGATCCTGAGAGCGTTCAACCTTCTACACACGTCTCAGGCTCCGTCTGCTCACAATCTCAATATCCTGATTTGTATAACGCGTAATTGATTTTTTTTAAACATTAACATTAACTATCAAAATTTTTTTAACCTTACGTTATTTTTCGTATTTGTCTCACGTGGCATAACCAGCTGTTCTTAGCTAACAATTGTTTAGCATTTTTGAACAGCTCTTTTGTATTATGCCATCTCTGAGGCAATGTTCGTGTACATGTTTTTATGCAGTTACCTTTGATTTTAATTATATATTTTTACATTATAATGTATTTCTCACACATGACATCACACTGCCTATTTTGGTATGACCAGCTACTTAGAGCTAACGCTTTCGTGTAGCAACACTAAGTAGTGATCAGCTTCATATCATGGTACAGGCCACTTTCAATGCATATCTCAACCTTATCAATTGCACAAAGACCACTCTACAAATGTCATGACCACAACGTCGAGCACTCTAGCTTCTTTGGTCGTATACAAACACATTGACAACGATCCAACCTGCTTAGGTTTTAACTTGAACCTGGCAAATTCAGAGGCGATTTACCTCGAAATCTTCACGCTGCGGCTCCAAAAACTTACACTGCTCTATTTTGCCTCACGTGCTATGGCCGACCACTAGAGCTAACAATTTGTGTAGCAATTCCTAGTGGTTACCTGGCATCATATCATTGTTGAAGCAACCAACAAGCATATTTAAGCCCAGCACTTATGGTTCATCATATTGGTTCGAACTCTGTCATGCATTTCTTATCTAGCCTCGCAGAGAGGAATTTTTTTTCCTTTTTTTTCAGAGAGGAAAGTGTTGTAACGACACAAATTAATGGCCGACATATTGCGTAAATTAAATTCAATTTTATTTACGTTGCACCAATGAGAAAAAAGCGAAACTTGCCGTTTAACCAATAGTGTGCAAGTAGGCATGGCATGCTATTTAAGCACGGCAATTTACCATGCAAGCCAGTTGTGGCATTTGCATTCTACCTTGCTTCACGCGTGTGCGTTCTGTCGGCTGTCAATACCTACGCTGGTGATTTGATAGTTTCACCAACAACTAACTACATCCGTGACTCATCTTGTTGCGGTATACCCGGAGAGACGAGCCAATTAAGTGCAGAACCTGCAGGACGCTATCCACATCGTGATTACAGCTCAACCACGGGAGCGACAACTCAACCAGAGTCCACCCAAGGCTCTAGGACATCTTCACACTCTGAAGACTTCAAGAGAACGCATTACCAGGCCCTCTTAAGGGCCCCCTTATCAGTAACTAATCTCTATTCAGAGCACCTTAACCGAGTTTGTAACGTCGTACGGCATTTACTTGAAGCCGGGGGGTTTACACATGTGTATTATTATTTAAAAAACCCTTATTAGTTACAATTAAAATTGGTGTCCAAGAAATCACAATTTAAAATGCTTGAAACTAACAGAGATTGTTGCTAAAATCATAGTTAAGAGAAATATTGTGTAAAAACCAGTGTTTGACTATTTGACCTTAAAGAGAACTATATTTGTCAAAATTGAATATCGTTGGGTTGTTACGCGGAGCCGCGTGTTACATATACCCCCCGACAATTAGAATGAGTACACAGGACTTACAGGAGGTGTTATGGCTCTGCCGTAACGAGTAAACACTGAAGTTGGATCTCTAGTCATTGACTCTGGTTCTTCTATATCTCGCGGCGGCGTGACTGCATCAGTTGGCTCGGTTGCTAGTGAGATGTCGGGCGTAAGCCCGTCGTCTGCAAAACTGTCTGGAGGAGGAAAAATCGTTTCTTCACCGCCTGATAGGTAAACATCGTTGAACAGTGGGTCATTTGAATCATCTTGCTGTGCTGCTTGCAATTCCTGAGTACTTATAGGTGAAGGACTCAGGATAGAAGCACAAAGTTCTGCAGGACGTCTTAGGAAGTCTGCAATCACGCTTTATGATCCTTTCACGTGAGTGACTTCATATTTATACTCGTGTATTTGTGTAAGTTGTGAGTTGACACGTCGTGAATATAAATACTCTTTCTTTCCTCTGAGCATCGGGAGTAGAGGAAGATGGTCTGTGTAGATCTTGAACTTTCGGCCATCCAGATAGATGTGGAAGTGTAGGATCGACCGGTAGATTGCGAGTAACTCTTTCCCTAATGTATCATATCGCGTCTCGCGAGGTTGTAGTTTTTGCGAATAAAAGGCGATAGGTTGGTGTATGTCATTGATGGACCGTTGAATTACTGCGCCTATGGCAACGTTGGATTCGACAGTGATCAATTCAAATGGTTGAGATCAATCAGGAGAATGTAGCATGGTCGCTTTGCATAAGGCCCTTTTGGCATCCTCGTAAGCCTGCATGTCGTCCACGTTGAGCTGAATCGGTTGTGATTTCTTGACAAAACGGCTTTCTGGCACAAGATATTTGTGAAGAGGTGCCAGAATCTTGACAAGGCAGGGTACAAATCGAGAATAGTAGTTCATCTTGCCCAAGAATCGTCGTAATGCCCGAACGGTGGTTGGAGGCTGTAGATCTTGAATAGCACGAAACTTAGTGGGTACAGGTGTCATGCCTTCGTCGGAAGTTTGATGACCAAGGAATTCAATTGATTTCTGTGCAAAGACGCATTTATTGCCATGAAGTCGGAGGCCATAGTCTTCTAGACGTGTGAGTAGAATATCAATATGCTGTATATGTTCGGACATTGAGTTGAAGAATACCAGGATGTCGTCTAAGTAGGGAATTACAAATGGTAGACCATCTAGTATTTCGTCCATAACACGATGAAAAGTTTGAGGAGCATTCTTGATATCGAAAGGCATATAATGATATTCGTGAGTGCCACCTCCGGTGAATCTGAGTGCAGTATATGATACGGAGTCTTTGTCCATTGGTACTTGATAGTAGGCTTTCACTAGGTTGAGTTTTGAATACAAGGCATGACCGATAGCGGATCTGAGTAGGCCAGCTGGATTTGGCAGGATGTACGAATCAGACTGTGTGCAAGAATTGAGAATACGATAATCCCCGCACATCATGAATTTTGCTGGTTCACTCTTTGGTACTACTACCACAGGCGACGCATAAGGTGAGCTGGATCGTGTACAGATGCCTTGTTGACGTAGCATGGCGAATTCTTGCTCGGCGGCCTTATGTTTGTGTGGTGCCAATGGACGTGCTTGTGGAGGATGAGGAAGGGGTTTCGATAAGATGATACGATGGGCTGTGATGGCACGCTTCCTCTTGAGATCGGGCATGAAGGAGATAGGTTTGAAAATTTCTTCATGACGTTTCAGAACATCGTCCAGTTGCGGCACATGAGGAACTGGAGGAATTAGCTGTATAGATGAGACTGCTTCGGCGCGAGTCGTATGTTTTAGCGCTGATGTAAGCAACTGATTGTCTGCAGTGCGTATCTCTCGTGTTCTTGGACGAATGGTCAGGTCGAAGTGTTCGAGAAAGTCACGTCCAATGATGTTTCTTGTCGTGTTGGCAATGATGAAAGGATAATTGAAACATCTTTTTGAGTTGGAGAACGAGATTGTGTGTACTCGTACCCCAAACTTCGCTATGTTGGAGCCATTGGCGCAGGTAAGAATGCTGGTGTTGACTGGGTTGTGTAGGTTCGAAATAATTGTGGCGTAGTAAGCTTACATCTGATCCAGTGTCAACGAGAAATAATTCGCCAGAGTTTGCGTCACTGATGAGGAAGTACATTGAGAGTAGCAACTGACGATGGAACTGGTTGCTGGCAATTTGGCGTTTGAAGCATTATTTGACTGGAGGAGGCTGAACCCAGCAGTTTTCCCGACCCTCCATGGGAGGATCATCCTGAGTTATCGAAGGTGACCCACCTGAACGTTGCGTCTGTGCGCGGGAATGTGCAGCCGTTTCTGAGGCAATAGCGTGTGGAGTGGCCATATCTGCGGTGATGCGGACGCCATCCACCGGTAGCTGTGGAACTGTGGCCCGGCCTCTGGACGTCGACCTTCTGGTGCTGTTTTGGGACGGTAGTCGACGCTGGTCACGCCTGAAATGGTCGCGTCTATTATGGACGGCTTGGACTGATGCCGAATTTGGCCTGACGGTGAGGTTCTCGAGCTGGTTGATGAGGCGCTCATTGTTGACATTTGTTCGGGCTGATGATGATGTGGATTAAGTCTCGGGCAGTCGTGTGGTGTTTCTTCCACCACTTGTCTAGACGTGCCGGCAGTATGTCGTCTTGAACTTCAACGGATTTGCGCAGGAACGTGGACATCTCTTGGAGTGCCAGAGGAAGCTTCTGTATGAATAGTGGCATCAAGATTTCCTTGGGCAAGTTGAATTCAGGGGCTTTCTGTTACATCTTCCTGCATAGCTCGGAAGGCTTGCGGCTACCTAAGGACATCTTGCTCATCAATTCTGTAAGCCTGGTTTCCCGATCTGGTGTCAGGTACTGCTTGACAGTTTAGTTTAAAGTTACTGATAATTGATGAAAATAAACACAATACTAATTCCGAAAAGTGTTCGGAATATGGCTTATAGTCACTGATAATTGATGAAAAGAAGCACAATAATAATTCCGTAATATGTTTGGAATAAGGTTTATTGTCACTGATAATTGAAGGAGAGAAATCGTGTAAAAGCAGTCATAATAAGCACAAAAAATAACTAGTCTACCCTTTTCTAGGTTTTGAGGGTTAACACAAAAATCCATTGAACTATAATGTTTCGGATAAAGGACTGAGAAACACCTAATATCTGTATCAGTAAAATCATAACTGAATTGTTAGTAGTTGTGTAAAAAATGGTTAAGGCATGTAAAATAAGTAAATACAGTTAAATTAAACGAACATTGGTTGCGCGGGTGGTGATAATAATTATTATAATCAAGGTTGTGGTCTTGATATAAAAACCTGACCCATTAATTACTTACATATATCAGTATACACTAAGAATTGTATAGTGTAGAAAGGGCAATTCATCCAGTAGACTTGATTATAATAAGTAAATACAGAGTTTGAATATTGAGACACATAAATCCACTGCATGTTATCTGCGTATTCCGCGCGGTTGTGAATTATTATTAAACAAAACCCTATTAAGTACAATTAAATTTGCAGTTCAAGAAATCTCAATTGAAACTGCTTGAAACTAACAGAGATTATTGCTAAAAAAACAGTTAAGAGAAATACTGTGTAAAAACTAGATTTAGACTATCTGACCTTAAGAGAACTATATTTGTCAAAATTGAACACATTGTTGGGTTGTAACACAGGCCGCAAATTTGAAAAAAACTCCTGAATCCTAACCTAAAGCCTGGGGACTCTGTCAAGCAGCAATTGGCTGAAATCTCCAACATTTTTGCTGCCTTTTTGGGTGATATTTCTGTCTAAACATTAGTACCAAACTTATTGCACTAATCTGACACTAATTTTAATAGTTTAGCGAGAGAGATTGTTCTACTCAACTAAAGTGAGCGCATTCTTTTTATTTCTTCTTCACACTCACAATTTTCTAACGATGACCTGGCTTCAGATATGCTTTCCATTTTAGTGAGCACATTCATCACTTAAGGGTTATCCTGATGAATAAGCAACGATCTATTGTGCTAAGAGTACACAAAAGACACAGCGATGACGAGTTCGAAAAACCTTATTTTCCATTTACATGGCCTTTTCAAGCAAGGTCAAACTCAAGCATGACAGCTACTTATTGCAAAGGATAACCGATGAAGCTGCAATTATTCAACTGTCGATCTCGACTGGCAGGACCAATTCCAAGATGCACTAACATTGGAGGTATTATTTCGGATGTTCCAATGCCTACACCTGTGCTGTTAAATCCCTCACGTGTTGAAGGACCACCTATTTCAACCAACCCTGATCACGCGTTTACTGAATCTACCCAACCGACCCCGTCGTAGACAAATGAATTTAAACATGTGGCTTATATCCGAATCGCCGCTTGCAATGAAAACCCTCCCCCCAACTACTTGTTACACTAATTTGGCGTTACGTAACCCATCCCCAAGATTAGCTTTCGTCGAAAAGAATGACACTAGGAATGTTTTGACTGACAACGAGCATTTGCTCCTCAACAGAAAGAGACTAATCACTCATGTCAGGCCACATTCACTCTCAACGCGTTTGTATAAGATTCATTTCACCGATCTTATATTGTTTATTTGTATTCTTTCTCAGAAATACTCATAAACTTTAAGTATCTTCCTCAAAAATCAATCTACAAAATGCCTTCCTTACTTTGAATGAGCTCGACATTTACTAGCTGGTTGAATCTTGGCTATTGCCAATCTAGCACAATGACGATCCCTTTGATATCAATGTTTATTACTTCCTTCGAAGTGACAGATCCGTTTGACGTGAGGGCGAGTTAGCTGCATATGTCCGGTCCTCGTTTATGTCCAAGCGCCTGGCTACTTTCAAATCTTTTGGATTTGGCTTTTTGCCATCCAGCTAATCATACTGGACGAAAGTCTGCATCTCTGTGTTGTCAATAGGTCTGCTAATACCTTCATCATCAAGGACACTCACGGAGCTCAACTTTTATCCACCATCGTCACAGAAAGGTCTGACAGGTACATTGGTTTGGGTGACCATAATTTTTTTGATGCAAACTGGCCTAATCTAGCCTCGAAAAACCAACCGCTGCTCCGGCTTTTTGCCGATAAGATGATACATTAGTTCGTGCACTTCCCTGCACGTAGTAGCAATCAAATTGTTTCTATTCTTTCCAACAAATAATCAATCATAGTTCAGCTCCATGAGATTTTCCATAATCTGGATCACTGCGAATTGCCTTTCTTTATTCCTCTCTTATCGTGTGCTTCAATAGAACTCATCCAAACAAACATACGTCAACCTGATTATCGGGTTGCGATCCGATTTGTTTTCATCTGCTGTCTTCCTGATTTCTCCATTATTTTCGATCTCCGGATATGGCAATCTTTTTCAATGGAAAGCACATCACCTACTAAGTTGACAATCACTATGTCAAGTGAAAATGTTAGTTTGAACTGCCACATTTTAGACTTGTTGTTAGACCTCTTGAGTTTCATTAATTAGAATTGATTTAGTCTTTTTCGCAATGACATAATTTAGAATGAACTAACCAGATCTGACAACATATTTTCCTGTTTATTTCATGTCATGGCGCTTTAGCATCTTTCTTAACCTCCGTTGCCTCTATCTTACACATACAAACCTCAAATAGGATAAAACTCTTTCTAAGACGTGTGATAATCTATCTCCGAATTTAAGATTACTGATTTCTTCATTACAACGTAACGATGACATTATTGAGCATACGATATACAAAGAAGCGCTTAGCGTTAAAAGGCGCATTCGGTCGGCGTTCAACTCTCGTAAAAATTCGTAATTATTTATAACCAGTTGTTTCACAAATCAAAGGAATTGAATATTAAATTCAGCGGCTATATCGATAATAATTTTTAGATGAATACCTGAGTTTCCTCTCAGATAGCTATTTCGCATCCTTTATTACGACAGTGACGATCGATGACGCTAACTCCAGGAATCTGTACAAATTTCGCGTCACTCCGGTGATGACCGTTCACGCTTTAAAGGACATTAAAACCATAAATCATTTTGATTAGTATGGAGTTTCCGTTAGTATGATTTCTCTTGTGCGTGAGAAAATCTTTTCTGCTTGCTGACATCTTTAACATGTGTCTTATTAGTACTACTTTACCCTCGTAATGGATAAAGTTGCTGAGTTTGCCTATTCCTAATAGCGGAACTTCGCCAATCTCCTCCTTGTAAGACCTTCGTCCCATCTCAATCATCCTAGCATTCACTAAAGTTTTGGACAGGATTCTGTATATTAATATGTATCCTTTTTTTAAATAGAGAGCTAGATTCATTTGATTGGGTTATCGACACGAATTTGTGACTGGACGATCCTCCTCTAGTAAACCAGCTTTCATCTTAAATCATTTCTATTCCTCAATGTCTCAAGGACACAGCTGCACTCTCCACTTTTCTGATATGTCTAAATCATTCGACTCCGTATTCTTCTTTGAAGTTGAATACGCCCTATTAAGTTATGGCATATCCGGTCGCGTCGTTAGGCTTATCCGTTATCATCTTCGAAATCGATCGACGCCTTAAGAATCGGCAATTGTCAATAGAGATCAAATTCTGTCCGCTCTGGGATCACAAAAAAGCATTGAATCTGCATTTCCTCAATAAACTCCACAAAGAAGAATCGTATTGGCAACACAACCTGTTCCACTCTCAACTGTATTTAACCTGGTCGTTATAGGTTATACTGACAGCTCCTAAACCGGTGCTAGTGATGATCAAAAATTCTTCCGGATCCTCTTTGAATCATTCACTCACAAAAGCCTGCAGATATTCCTTTCATATTTGTATGGTGCTTTCCTCTATATCAGCTTCAAAGAATCCTCTTCATATTACTGAAAACGAAATTCTTTTTTTTTGCTGACTCCTGAATTCATCCATCAGAATGCTACAAAAATTATGCACGCAAGCTCCTATAATCTGAATTTTTTAAATCTATTGTGATTGAGATTCAGTCATTTTTAAAGAATTCGTTCTGGTCTATATAATCCTAGTCAAATGACTTTTCATTTGGTATCTATGTTTCTCTGCTACAACCAGCTAGCAAAATTTTCCTACCCCTCTGCTACCAGCCCAACTGCTATTTTTATTGATAATCAATTTCTAGTTACTCTTTCGCTCAATTATACATAATCCTGTTTTTGATATTTTCAATTGTCAGGTCAGAAGGAAGAGAACAAATAGGTAATTGAAGATACTTTGTAACACGCGGCTCCGCGTTACAACCCAATGATGTTCAATTTTGACAAATATGGTTCTCTTTAAGGTCAAATAATCTAACTCTGTTTTTACACAATATTTCTCTTAACTGTGATTTTAGAAACAATCTCTTTTAGTTTCAAGCAGTTTTAATTGAGATTTTAATTGTAATTAATAGGGTTTTGTTTATTAAATATACACACCCGCGCGCAATACGCAGGGAACATGCGGTGGATTATAGAGCCATAGTGGAATTACTTTCTTCGTTGGATAATTCGCAGTTTATACAAGTGATTTATTGTTCGTATCTAATGCTACGTACCCGAATTTCAGAGTACTATGGATTATTATAATTAAATGTGTTAAAACCATAGCAAACAGTGGATTAATTATTTGTGAAGTTTTTGTATTGAAGTTTTTACACGATTTTAGTCTATTCATCATCAGTGCCAAATTTTTCCAGTGACTTTATTTATATCATCATATATTTTCAATCGTTTATATGTATTCATCACAATTCAGACATTTGTGAAAGAATAATTTCTTGTGCATAAGACATTCAACTTTGTTAACAGTGTTTCGTTTTTCTGCCGTCTAGAACACGGACAATTTTGTTTAACTGTGATTTGTGTATAAGACATTCAACTTTGTTAGCAGTATTTCGCTCAGTTTCCGTCTAGAGCACGGACAATTTTGTTCAAGTGTGACTTGTGTATAAGACAGTCAATTGTGTTAACAATATTTCGCTTTGTTGCCGTCTAGAGCACGGTCAATTTGGACTAACTATGCATTTCCCATGCAACATTGTGTACAATACATATGTGATCATTCGAATTAACCTTCTCACATCACCCATCGAGAAAAGGCCGGGGATTGATCATATGCACGGATCTCCACAGCCGCTACCAGTTCTATGTAGGGAGATAGCAACCCCGCAAAATAACCCTACAACTTTATCAAAAACACGATAAATCCAAAAAAACTGAAAAAAATACTATGAACAAAACACGCGTTTATGGAATAAATAAAGGCGTAAATCAGTTTGCAGTTGACTACGATTTATTTTTAACTTATTAATTCCAACAAATTTATTGTCAAATTCGAACTGCGGAAGATTGAAACAATCATCATTTTTGCCTTTTTTGAACAAATTAATTTAGAAGAGATAATGTCTGGGGCTATTTCACGTATTATATTTGTTAATTAATTATACATAAAGTAAAATATAGAGAATAAAATATGTGTTTACCCGCGAGTTTTCCAACAATAGGCTGAGTAGTTATAGATAAACTCTACCTAGTTTCTTTATCATGAATCTTATTTACCGGGTGCATATTCACGCCAGTCCATCGATTCAAGTGGAATAAATTAACGCAATAAACTGATCTTCTAAACCATAAAGAATGTAAGGCAAAAAATGGTAACCTAGTTTCATAGACCACAGAAGACTAAGGACAAAATCTTTTCTCAACTCTTCTTCGTAACACATTAAACAGACAAATCTAAATTGGGCTCCGAGTAACAGCTATCTATTGCAAAATAGGCCTCTTTTAAAAAATATATATTTATATTTGTATTTCTTTCGATAGTATATTTCTAATTACGATTGTCCACCGTTTATTAGCACATTAAACTTCATTTTTAATGTGCCACTCCGCTGAAGTTATACAATGAAGAGTCATAACAACATCCGTAACTTCCTGTCTTAACTGTACTTCAATTATATTATCAACCTATGAATCAGGTAGGTATATATTATTTATTTTGAAATGCGAGCTTTAATAAAATTCATTGTTCCCTTCCTGTGTGCAAAAACAAAAAGAAATTTTATCAGATATGAGAAAATTTTCTTTCTCATGGTCTTCTCAAATATCTACTCATGAACATATTTTTATATATAAATTGGAAAGCAAAAAAAGATAGAAATATTTGAACATAGAGAGAGTGTGGAAAATAGAAACCAATCAAATTGCGTGCGTCACATCCAGTTCAAGCTCAACGCTTGTACGTGCTTCTTCTGCTTACATAAATCCGGCTGCAATTTGTTTATCCATAAGGCTTCGTATGTGGCTAGCTCCTTTTTGTTTTGCATTTAGTAATTACTTTGAATGCTACGTCTGGAGAACATACGTGCGATGTTTCGATGATGTGTTGCGCAATAGCAGACGTGTATTCACCATTTTATTTAAAACAGGCGTTCAAGTTGCAATGTTTCCTTGTAACACGCGGCTCCGTGTTACAACCCAACGAAGGTCAATTTTTACAAACTCTGTGCTCTTTAAGGTCAAATATTTTAACTCTGTCCTTAAACAATATTTCTCTTAGCTGTGATTTTAGGAACAATTTCTTTTAGTCTCAAGCAGTTTTAATCGATATTTCTTGAACTGCAATTTTATTTGTAATTAATAGTGTTTTTATAAAAAGAACAGAACCGCGCACGAAACGGAAAAAACACGCGGTGGACTATTGTGTCTCAGTGAACTTATTTCGCTTAGTTGCAGAAGTCACGCATTGGATTTACTGTGGTTAACTATCCGAACTTCAGAGAATAATGGATTAATATAATAACCTGAGGATAAAACACTGAACTAAATATTTGTGAGTTTTTTTTGTCATTGAAGTCGTTATACGGATTACACAGAACATTTTCTTTATAACATGAATCATTTTAACTTTTTTTGTCTAGAAGACGGAAAATTCAGTTTAATTGTGAATAGTGTTAAAGGACTATTTTGCATAAAATCTGTTTTTGCAGCTGACCAACATATATTCAATTTGAACTAACTGTGAATTATATTACTACTTGCAACATTATATCTAATAAACGTATGACCAGATATTTTTGCCTTCCCACATCAACCATCCGAAAATGATCAGACTGATTAGACGCACGGGTAATAATAATAGCCACCATTGATATGGAGGACGGGTACTAAATTCACGAACTAGAAAACAACCCCGCAAAAGTCCCCATCATTATGGTGCCCCGGGTGAGGTTCGAACTCACGACCTTCAGATTATGAGACTGAATTTTCCGTCTTCTAGACAACAAAAGTTAAAATGATTCATGTTATAAAGAAAAATGTTCGGTGTAATTCGTATAACGACTTCAATGACAAAAAAACACAAATATTTAGTTCAGTGTTTTATCCTCAGGTTATTATATTAATCCATTACTCTCTAAAGTTCGGATAGTTAACCACGCTAAATCCAATGCGCAACTTCTGCAACTAAACGAAATAAGTTCACTGAGACACAATAGTCCACCGCGTGTTTTTTTCGTTTCGAGCGCGGTTCTGGTTCTTTTATAAAAACACTATTAATTACAAATAAAATTGCAGTTCAAGAAATATCGATTAAAACTGCTTGAGACTAAAAGAGATTGTTCCTAAAATCACAGCTAAAAGAAATATTGTTTAAGGACAGAGTTAGAATATTTGACCTTAAAAAGCACAGCGTTTGTAAAAATTGACCTTCGTTGGGTTGTAACACGGAGCCGCGTGTCACACCCTCATTCGAGGAATTAACCGTCTGGTCGATCGGCCTACGTAAGTTGATCGACAACTTGCGCATGTATATTGATAAATAGTATTTGATATCGACATTAACGGCTGTTTCTCTTTCATTGCTGGTAAAGGCAAGTGTTATTTGGGTAAACACTTGCCTTTCCTCAACTAATCAAAGAAACAGCCGTATGTTAACTATTTTATCAATACACATGCTCATATCGACCTATCGAATGAAGAGGCTATTAACCAGACGCCTGTTTTAAATAAAATGGTGAATCACGTCTGCTATTGCGCAACACATCATCGAAACATCGCACGTATGTTCTCCAGACGTAGCATTCAAAGTAATTACTAAATGCAAAAACAAAGGGAGCTAGCCACATACGAAGCCTTATGGATAAACAAATTGCAGCCGGATTTATGTAAGCAGAAGAAGCACGTACAAGCATTGAGCTTGAACTGGATGTGACGCACGCAATTTGATTGGTTTCTATTTTTCACACTCTTCTATGTTCAAATATTTCTATCTTGTTTTGCTTTCCAATTTATATATAAAGATATGTTCATGAGTAGATATTTGAGAAGACCATGAGAAAGAAAATTTTCTTATATCTGATAAAATTTCTTTTTGTTTTTGCACACAGGAAGGGAACAATGAATATATTATTTAGTTCAGTTTGACAATCAATTTTTAATGCTTGTGTCTTCTTAAAAGTAATTGCCATCCTAGATTTATTGAATGTCTACAAAAATCGGAAATATCCAATGCCATATTTTTTATCGAATATTCCCTATCATTTGGATCTATAGGGAAGTAGTTTTCAAATCATTAGCAAATTTACTTTTCCGACCACATAATATCATCCTTTGTATAGACGGAAAAACCATTTTGAACAATATCAGATTCAAGATTGAACCATGAAATATTCCTGATGTAACAAGCAGCCGTCTAGATTTATTATGTTTAACCTGAATATGCATTCTTCTACCATATAGATAAAAATTCAACCATCTTAAAAATATGGATTCACCTTTGATGAACTCACAGCCTTCTAAATAACTTCCAAAGAAATTGAATCAAACGTTTTTGAGATATTGACGAAGATTATTAATACATCAAAGTTTCTTCAAGAAACATGATACGTTTCCCCTTGGACAAAATATTCGTTGGGTTAAATGGCCTCTTGTAAATACATGTTGAGATTTATCAAAATGAATAGGTAAAATTGTGTCAATATATTCTAATATTAAACGCTCTATTGAGATATATAGGATACTTACCTATAATTATTTGCAGAAATTAGTCTATTTACTTTAGCCAACGGATATGCAGTTAAAGTTTAAATATTGATGGCATTACTCCATTCATATCAATTTTATTAAAAAGCAAAAAAATTGAGCTTATAAATCGCAAGGTTAAATGAAGAAGATTATGTATGACGATTCCTAAATGATCCTTTTGCTTTCTAGATTTAATTTTTATTGTTAGGATACTTAAAATTTTACAGCTAAATGCTGTTCGTCGTTCGCTGTTGAGCAACGAATCTTATAAGTCAGATATTTGCTTCAAGTTCAGGACATTGCACATCAAATTGCCAAATAGGTATTCTAATTTATAACTAAAATTAATAAAAGTTTTGTTCACCGGTGCTACTAGATTTAAAATATCCTCATATTTATAATAGTTGTTCAAAATTTTATAGCTCAATCTTGGATGGCTTTTGAGCTTTTCCAGTATAGTCCTTTCTGATCTTTGTCGAAAAACCATCAGTAGAGTTTATTTCTTTGTCTTCCATATCCTACCTAAGTTTTTTTATACTCAGGAGCAGGTTATATTTAACAATAAAAGCATTTTTATTCGTAGTTTTCATATAGGTTTTCCAATCTTTCTCCGATCTGTCCAATAAACAAACAACTTTGGAACAGAAAGTTTATAAAATTAAACGAACGTTGATTGCGCGGGCGGTGATAACTATTATTTAAATCAAGGTTGCGATCTTGATATAAACATCAGTTCAATTATATCCATAACTTTTTATTATATACTAATCATTTTCTAATGTAGAGAAGGAAATTCATCCAGTAGACCGGTTTCGTCCTTTTTTGGAACTATTCCAAAGCCCTAGCCGTGGCAAAAACGAAACTTGTCTACTGTATGAAATGCATTTTTGTACATTATGCAATGCATATTTTATACTGACAGGTGTAGGTATATAATGTAACTGGTGTATATATGAATATCGCAACCTTGATTTAAATAAATAAATTTGAAACAGATTATTCAATAAATTAGACACCAAGGCTAGAAAATCATTTGCATATAGATGCATAAAACTTTCATAATCAAACATCATATTAAGACTGTAAAATAGTTTCAGGTTAATTCTGACAGATTCTAAATTATTGTGGGATATCCTAGCTATCTTCTCTTTCAAAAATGAATCAACAGATTTCAAAATAATTTGCTTTTGGTGCAATTCATAAAAAATAATTCACCACGTCAAAATAATAACGAGTTTCAACTTCAGTCTCTAAACTTTCAGAAGATTAAATAATATTATCTGATTTTTCTTATGCCTTCTTGCCAAAACCTCGCTAAAAATTGAATTTCAACAAATGTTTCCCCGCAGATGAATCTGTATTCTCAGTGTTTTCCTCCATGATGTGAAATTTAAGTTCACTCCATGGTCGTAATTTATTTTTAAACTATATCAAACTTAATTCGGACGTTAATATTATCTTCATGTAGTGTTGCATTATTCATTTTTTTGCTTCGGTTAGTTGTTTACTTCGATCCATTCCAGTATTTGCAGAGCTTCCTAGTCAATTGTCATTTGTTTATTTTCAAATAAAACATTGTCCAATGAGGCCTTCAGCCCCAAAACTAAATTTTCAAGATTCAAATTGTAAACAAACCGTAGCCGAGTTCCCTTAAAGATCGCGCTGTCGACTTAAACAAAAGCATTCCGTAAATGGAGCGAATAGCTTAGCCCAGACTGTTGTATTGATGTATTGACAGTCTGTGTGTGCCATGCAGTCTTGTCTATGACGGAGGCAATTGTGGAAATCTTGTCAAGTGAGCGTAGCGCAGATGGTCGTCGATAGGCAGCTCAGCAGGATAAGTGAACCATTATGATTCTTGACTAAAATATATGCAACACCGAGAGGCTTAACAGTTTAGTTGATTCCAATGACGCAACTGTACACGATCAGCGCAAGAGCAAAGGCAAGAAGCGCATGAAAAAGGTAGAGCATGTGCGTGGAGCAGATGTCTCGTGCTTCTACATACGATCCATCACAAGTAGCACGTGATTGTTCTATAGTCAGATCTACTCGCGTGCTTTACTGATTGCCAGTTGTCAACCACTAAGAATTTTGCATTGCCTATCAATCAACTTACAAGATAAACGAGCTTGCGCTTCGACACTTTACAAACGAAAAGCCACAATAACTTGCAAGTCATTCAATTTTGTATTAGCTGACAACGTTCCAATAATAAATTGTGATCTGAGAATAGACCAATCACGTGATACCCCAGTTGAATTGTTTATATAAACGCAATAAATTTTCTACAATCAATAGTTGGTTTTCTCTCGTGCTGCCAGTTGATCGATTTGCACTTACTCGTGCTATTGTGCTGCTCTGGTATATTTTTACTTTCATGATCACTTAATTTAGTAAATCGATCTATCAGTCTTCGGTCTATTTGTGTTACTCTGTATACTATCAGCAAGAACAAGTGTGTTCCTCAACATAGCTCTTGCTTCAGCCGATATTTCTTGATAATTAACTAGTTCATGTTCATCTGCTCAACAAGGCTTCCACCAATCGCATTCTTCACGATCAAGAAATCAGGACGCACGGCTGTCAAAACTTCAAATCATCTGCCTTTGCTTTGACAATTTCTATATTCACGTTTTATCCGGTGAACATTCGAAGGCTGTGTTCAGATCCCAACCAATTTTAAATTCATAACCTTATATCGTGTTATATGGTCAACAATGTCGCTTGTAAGCGTTAAATTTGGCGACTGCTCTATGTAATATTTAATCTCTTACAATAATTAGCAATTCCAATTAGTACAATCATTATCAAATCATTGCACAATTCGAGTTTTATCTTTGAGTTCATGGTATTTTGTATTTAAGTAAAACCACACTATTGTATCAGTCAGACAAATTTATCATTGGTTGGTAAGTGATTTGAAGTCAATAATAGCCGCTGAGTTTTCAGCATTCCTTAATTTGTAATTCATTAATCGGAAGCTTCGCCAATAGCACCGATTTTAATTCTCGTCATTTTCCTGCGGACAGCAACCTCAGAATATGTAGCAGAAATTAATTTCTATGACTACAATTTGACGCTACATTTCTGGCCGTACAGTTAGGCCTAGTTTCCAAGCATTCTATTTTCACGTGCATACTACCAATACCATATTTTTTTCTCAATTTATAAGGAAGTCGTTAGTTCACTTCGTTTCTAGAAAAATTACTTCATGTATATTTGAAAAAGTTATATATTCGCGTCAAGCTATGACCAAAATATTTTAATCATGAGTTATCAAAATCCACGCCTTATCTATAGCACAGATTGCTATTCGTGTTCATAAAAAGTAATCTAAACGCTACGCATCTAGAAATACAATTTTTCAGCATAACAAAAGATTCTGCATTTCCATAAATGCTATTAAAACTTGTATGTGCATTGTCTCTTTTAGCCGCATCACAAATTATCGACCGTTTTCACAAAATTTGCAATCTGCGTTAATTTATTTAAATTTAGGAAATGCAGTCTGCAGAGATACCTTTTAATCAGCAGCTCCAGTTTCTGCTAGAATCTGTTCAATTTGCTGCAGCAGTTCTCCACGCGGTAAAAGCATCAGTATCAATTCAGCCACGGCAGTTTCAGCCTTAAACTATTCCTTCTGAGGTAGCAATTCTGGTAAGCGCCCTGTTATTAGCACTTGAAGTTTACAGAGCACGTATGTTTTATATTGTACAATTCTTATTTGTGCTTCTGTATTGAATTGGCGGTCTCGGAAACTGAAAACTTTGTCCTGTCAAATTGAGGATTTTGATGTTGACGTGAGGAACAGTGGCAACAAATTAATTTTTATGCGTGTAGATTCCAATTTTGCGACCTAGATTGATAATGGCAGCAACCAGAAATTATTTGAGGTGTTTGCAAAAAACCCTACTTATCCACAACGAAGGATTTATCCAAAATAGGAGTCCATTTATAAGCTGCTCAACACCATTGTTTGCCTACAAATCATAGAGGAATCATTACAAAGTCCCATAGAATCTGAACAGATTAATTTTAACTGTCCAATTAACCATTCCCAGCCTAGCTACTTAATATTTTTTTAGATAAATGCAAAGCATTGTTAAAGGAACTACATGGACTATCATGAAAGCAATGATGTTTCCAGTAACAACCTATTCCAGATCATCAATTTGTCCACATGACAATAATTATCCATCCTTCCCAAATATGCAAGAATTCAACTTGAAATTAATCCTAGAACCGGTAGTAACACAATGCGTATGCGCGTGACTCTCATCCGATGACATCATGACTGCTTCTTTAAAGGAATTGGTGGCAAACTTGGCTAGAGCTCTGGAAAGATTTTTGTGGGCAATGCCGAGCAAAATCAAATTAAGTCCCAACCTTCCTGTCAGAGTTAGTCTTAACATAATTGTCGTCAATCCAACTCGCCTCGTTACTATAATCACCATGTCCCGAATAATTGGTGCTATAAACACCAAAAATACTTTTATTATTGCACGAGCTGTCTGTACCGTTCAAAGAATTTCCAAAACGAGTGCCAGTTTTTTCAATAGCTGTCCAAAGGCCATAATGTCGAATCAGCGGATTTTGATGTTCGGGAGGAGTATGGCACAGGGACTGGACCCTGCGAATCACCGGCGCTAAACGAGATGAAATTCATTACACTGCCCGACGTTTAATTCTTTAATTCCCTACGTCAAAATAGAGGTACATTTTTAGAAGGTAATATGGACGACAGCGCTATAGCAAATGAGCAACCTATATGAATATTTGATTCGGTAAAGCAACTCAACGAACACTTGCACCTTCTAGATTTTAAAACCGGGGCAGTATTTATCGAGGATACGGAAGTGACTATTTTAATTTTCACGTGAATTTCCGTTGCCCAGATGTCTTTAGGACAAATAGTGGCAGTAGCCACAGATGAGCCCATTCCAACTTATAGATTCCAGCACTGTGTATTACTGCACAAAATAATCTTAGCCAAGATCTCGCATAACGTTCTAATCTGTGATTTTCTTTTAAATAATCGGCACATTTGTGATCTAGTAAACCAGAGGATCTAACACTCCTCAACTGGCCTTCACAATATTTTCCTACACTAGCTTCCGAGTGTTTGGAATTGCAGATAATTAAATATTTTCGGTGCATCCTTCAACTGAGAAATCAATGGCTCTTGGCGAACACGAAGCCATTTTTTACCTCAGAAGATCAAAGCTTCGAGTCACCAACATGACGCACTATATCAACACCACCGAGCCATATATTGCGCTTAAAAAGAGGCCGTTACCACCAGACAAACCTAAAGCCAGTCAAGTGGAGTTCTCAAGACTACTCGAAGAATGGCTAATCA
The DNA here is from genome assembly GCA_029291075.1 of Eudiplozoon nipponicum. Taxonomy (NCBI): domain Eukaryota; kingdom Metazoa; phylum Platyhelminthes; class Monogenea; order Mazocraeidea; family Diplozoidae; genus Eudiplozoon; species Eudiplozoon nipponicum. The sequence goes on from JAQBSW010007874.1 coordinate 33,317, forward strand.
GACTATCACAAAGTTTATTGGCATCTCAATTGCACTTTGGCTCCAATGCCAAAGGATCCTACAGAGTTTTTAGTGACTATCGTAAGCTAAATTCTCTGACGAAAGCAGATTCATATCCCATCCCGACTGTTGCTAAGATTTTCTAGTAATGCATTAGTAGCAATTAGCTTTCGATGATTGATCTTAGACAAGCCTACAATTCCAATCTGACTTTCTTTACAGATAAATACTGTTTGTTGCGAAGAGCTAATATATATGCAAGTATGTATTAGGTTTTGTGAACCTAGTAACAAATTAGTTCAGTTGTGACCAGAAGGATAAACCAAAGGCAGCATGAACGGAAAGTATAATCTCATGCACATTCGTTTCGTGCTTACTGGCGACTCATCAGTAGGAGCCGGTATTACGCCCTTTAACTACTATATATTTGGTCAAGAATGTGGGATAATAGGACGGTACAATCTCCTAGACGAATGTGTAAACCCGCAATGCGACTTAAGCCTTTAACTCACTATATAATATATATATATATATATATATATATATACATATATATATATATATAATATATATATATATATACTCTATACATATATATATATATATATATATATACCGAGTATATAAAGGATACTAACACTATATCTGTTGTGTTGGTTCCCCGTCTATAACATTATTGTACCGAAAAGGTACATGGTACTAACACTATGGTTTCCGAGTTGGTACATGATACCAACCTGATGGATATCAATTTATGCTATTCTACCAAATATATAGTGGTTAAAGGGCGTAATACCGGCTCCTACTGATGAGTCGCCAGTAAGCACGAAACGAATGTGCATGAGATTATACTTTCGTTCATGCTGCCTTTGGTTTATCCTTCTGGTCACAACTGAACTAATTTGTTACTAGGTTCGCAAAACCTAATACATACTTCTTTACAGATGTAGGAAAGACTCCTATCCTCATACCTTTCATGTTGATCTATTATTTTTTTTCTTTTTAATCTCAAGTGGGCTGCACGGTTTTACAGAGGTTCATTGACAACACTATGAACAAAAACACAGAATAATGCATGACATATTAATGACATCTTGAATTTTAGTCTTATCCAAAATTATCCTGCTAAACATCTTAGAAATGTCTTATCCCATTTTGTAGAACACGAATTCAAAATCAATTTCGACAAAAACATAATAGAACAACCTAGGTTTGTTTATTAGGAAATCGTATTTCATTAAAAGGTATTCAAGTTTTGCTATTCATAGCTAATTCTATAATGAACCTTCCGAAAATAAGTCATTAAAAAAAACATGTAGGAAATCTCGGGTTGTTTTAAAAATTTTCCGAATATGCAATCCTGACCAATCTAAACATTTAAATAAGTTTTTTACTAGCCTAATTAATAGAAAAAGACCAGGCCGTTAGTCCGCTAGTTCCTTTTCTTGGTGTGATAAGGAATTGCTCCCCAATTCAGTTAGGAAATGCCACTATGCAAACTTACGAGAAGTTTAAACGACCTATCCTACTCCCAACTGATGCTTTATAATTTTAAATGGAGACACAATGGAACAAGAGGTCAATGGATTTCGGAAGCCAACAAGTTTTTACTTTCCTATTCTGAAACCTGTAGAAACTAGATTCGACAAATTTTCCGAGATCTTGTTATCCATGACGCCATACGCCATTTTATTATCAATAAAGGGGAAATAAGACATGTATATTTTCTTAGTGCCAGCGTAGTTTGAAGTGCGACTTCAAGAAGCGCAAAGTACCCAGCTCGAGTAGAGCGATAAATTCTACGTATTAGTGAATGGAAATTGGACATTTTCCACGCCAAATGCAAATGAGACACTCCTGCAGACGTGTATTCAGTGCCAAACGTCGCAGTATACCATAGTTGTATACGCTACCTTAATATTTAGAAACAGTTTGTTGCGGGGCACTAATATATATGCAATTGTGTAGCAAGTGTTGCGAACCTAATAACAAATTTGTTCAAATGGGATAGAAGGTTAAACCAGTCAGCGTGAGCGGAAGGTATATTCTCATGTGCATATTCGTTTCGTGCTAACCAACAACACATCAGTAGGAGCTGGAACTACGCTTTATACCCACTACATATTTCGCCAAGAAATGTGGGATAGGTGAACGGCACAACCTCATTTACGAATGTGTATTCAAGCAATAATAGAGTTAACTTCTTATAAAGATTCCCAATTATTTTGCACCGCAAAATCGTGTATATACTCACTCCATCGGTCTTAATGAATTTGCTCTAATCAACAATGATCGAGTTTGCACATGAATCATTAACTTAAAGCCGGCATCGCCTATTGAAATTTTCACGCTTCGAAAATTAATCTTTTTTGGCACTGCTCTAATTTATATTTACGTGCTATGATCGATAACTATTAATTATTTGACAACATATCATTGATGAAGCAGATAACAATTATGCTCCAGTCTAGCATTAGAACCTAAAAGATTATTTTTCTATTGATCTATGGGTAGATTATCAATCAGTTGTATAATTGGGTTCAAACTCTGCCCTAAACAACTAATTAAACTTCGCGATAATTTTTTTCTTTTTTTTTTTAGAATGTGAAAATGATGAAAAGGGTGAAAAGGCAAAGCCACGATAACTTGTAACTCAATTCACATGCAACGCTCAATTGCCATACTCGTAGCTCCTGTTGAAACAGCACGACATGCCAGCGTACCAAAAAGCGGAAACGTGGAAAGATCACCGCATTTATTTGCAAGGTGACAGCACGAAATCAATTTGTGCACATTGAATTGATGGATCTGCTGGCTGTTCTAGCCCGCGTGCTTACCATGGTGATAATTTTACCCAGTGGGTCCAGTTGATACCAATAAAACAATCCGCAGCATACAAAATTATAAGAGGCTTAAGAGGAGGCTGGATAAGGGGATATTTTGCACGATAAATCATTGTTACGAACCATGGTGTACATTTCGTGTCAAATTAATTTAATCCGTTGTGAAGAAACTTTTATGTTAAGCATTCTCGCGCTGCGACGTATCACCCTCAGACTAATTTTATGGCATAGCGAGCGTATTGTACAATGAGGTTGTGCCTTGTCCATGAGGGCTCACCTGGATCCATATTAGGATGGAAGTGCATTTAACCGAGAAAGCTATGCAATTTAAAGTATCAAAATGTGCAGGCTTTGCTTCAGAAACCATGTTCTATGGAGTGTCGATACACCTGACAGATGAACACGTAAATACGGGGCCTCAAAGTCAATGCGTGCTATCAGATATTCGAGATCGCCTACAATCATCAACGCGATGGTCTACGTGCCCGAAACTACGTCAGGGTAGCCAAGATGGTAACCAAGGCATTTCACATTATCAATGACGGTCCGTAATGGGTGAAGAAGGTTGACACTGAGCACAACATCATTTACATAAACATACCCGACGAGCCTGTTCTGTGATATGCGATGAATTAAATAGATTCGAAGGCAATATCATGAGGTGGGAGATTTTGCAGTTACTACCCTTCAGTCAGAGAACGGTCCAATGGTTCAATTTATGGCTAAGGCGAATACCATAGAACTTGCAAAGAATGCGAGATTAAATCCGAAAATGGGTCAAGAGAATGAGAGAAGCAGACACCTAACAACGAGAAAGAATTGTGAATTAAGAACTATACTTTAAAATTGTTTTACTAGAAAGCACGCTTTAGGCGAGTAGCACACTTTCAATTTTATTTGTAATTAATAAACATGGTTATAAGTTGTAGTACCGATCCTTTTGTGCAGAACAACTGGTACGAATGGCAGCTAATCAAATCAATACTTTAACAGGAAAAACATCTCATATTAAAGGTCATCTGGAAGTGAAAGATATTGCGAGCACTAAAGGAATCCGTGTGAGGGTCTCAACTCATCTAAGCGAATATATTACTTGCTCCTATCTATTGCTTAACTTTTGGTGTAGAACAATTTGAAAATGAAGTCAAAATCACGCTAGTAGGCAAATCAAATCCTATACTTAATTGTATTTTAAAGATATGTTGGCAATGTAAAAATATAGCTTTCGGGCTAAAATTTCAAGAAAATATTACAAAACGCGCCCAACAAAGAACCAAACCAGAAGTTTTTGTTTTAAAGCGACAAAAGAATCAAAAATATTAAATTTTCCCTAAGAAGGTTTGAAAAGAAAACTTTAACAGCTTTTACTATAATCAAGGTTTCGACCTTGATATAAACACCTGACCTATTAAGTACAGACAATTAAATACTGTTTGTTGCGGAGAACTAATATATATGCAAGTATGTATTAGGTGATGCGAACCTAGTAACAAATTAGTTCTGTTGTGACCAGAAGTATAAACCAAAGGCAGCAAGAACGGAACGTATAATCTCATGCACATTCGTTTCGTGCTTACTGGCGAATCATCAGTAGGAGCCGGTATTACG